>UELV01149187.1:0-31490 GCA_900490015.1 Megastigmus stigmatizans
ATTGAGAGGTGTGACTGTAACTAGGCTATCTTTGGTAAATGTCGGTAGGACAGTGCAGAGCACCGCGAAAGCATAATCTTCGAGCGCAATATTTGAAGCAGAGCAGTCAACCGCACTCGAGATTACGAGAGCTGCGCATTCCGCACTGCCGTCACCAGTAATTTGTTTATATTCTGTGTTTGTGTGTGCTTGTGTGTGACTAACAGGAATTTCCTGTGCGTTAATACCATTGTTATTGTCATTTGTTAGTGGGTTATGAGTGGTTAAATCGGAGACGGTTTGCACCACGGCCGCCACCCCAGTGGTAATATTGTCAAAATTGTTATAGACCGCGTCAAATTCTTCATTTAGTTTAGTATCAAGTATCGTTAATTTATTCAAAATTTTTAACTATAAAGCATTTAATTTATTTTCAATAATTAATTTTAAGTTTTCCTCTATATTCTCAATTTTTTTCTTTAAATTAGCAGAAGAGAGTCGCCGAGCGCATCGGACTGCGACAGCCGCGACGTATAAGAGCGACAAGAGTGTCGGAGCGTCGCCGAGCGTCGCGGAACGAGCCCGAGTCGTTTACGGTATAGAGCGCGATTAGCTCTGCCGCGCACTTACTTAAAATCGTAGATGCAGTCAGCCGATAAGCTGGTAGGTGTGTGCAGGGCTTTGTTCGCTCGACGGTCCGCGCAGTTTCGCGGCCTTATACGCGCACTCGTGTAACTCAAGTACCACGAAAATCCATTTCTTTTTCTCCGGCTCGCTTTATTTTATTTCGTCCCTCCTCCTCCTCCTCCTCCTCCTCGTCCTGCACATACAGAGCAGCAGAAAGCCGAAGGTCTATCTCCGGGGCCGGGGGGCGAAAGTCGTTTGTCACGGAAGAGCGCGGGAAGAGCCGGCGGCAATTCGGGGGAGCGTAGTCGCGGGACTCGCTCGAGCATCGTTGCGTGCTCATAGATGCTATCGCGCGCCCATTATTACATGTATGTTTGGAATATATCCAAGCTTATACACGTGTATACATATAGTCTCCTGAACATGCATATGCGGCTGCACAAACGACTATTTCGTTATATGTTTATGCGGAATGGCCCCGCGCACGTATATAAATAAGCGAGTGCCCTATGTCAATTTCATTTTCTCGTCTGCCGAGCTCGCTCCAAATGACATTTTCATCTCTCTGTCTCTCTCTCTCTCCCCCTTTCGCTCGCGAGCAAGGCAACAGTAGCTGTAGACGCGCGGAGCGACCGTTATTTTCGTGTGTAGCAGCGCAGGTGGAAGAAGTGGCCGACCCAGAAAGGGAACTCGCGCCGCACAGGCAAAAGTGGAAATATATGGAGGAATGGGTGGGGTGGTGGGGAATGAGTAATATACGGATGACACGAGCTCTCGAGAGTCGCGAGTAAAGAGGTCGAGAGGTGGCGAGCAGCGGTGCAGCCGAGCAGTGCGGACTATACATAATATACAGGCTGCAGAGTGCAGGGACTGCACGGTCTATACGTGCAACCACGAGTGTAGCCAGTATACGTAGCGAGCACAAGAGAAGGAAAGTAAGCGCTGCCGAGAGTTATAAGAATGTCAAGGGTGTTGCTTGCTTGCGAAGCAACACCAGCACCAGCGACAGAGTCCAAATTGCTGGGGCAATGTCGTTGCAGTCACGCCAGGATCCGCGGCTAATGGGCTTTAATTGTGACCCACGCAATTGCCCACTCGACTCGACGCCGCGCTGCTGCTTCGTCGTCCTACTCCTCGCTCTCTCTCTCTCTCTGTCTCTCCTTGTCTCGAGTCCGCTCGCTTGTGACATCGAGTTAAGATAAGTGCAGTTACGGAAATTGAATAATAATTGCAGACCGACGAGGGGGGGAAGACTCGCGCTGCTATCCGCCCGCGGATAGCGAGTCTTATTCGCCGCAGTTCTACGCTCTCGAGGAACGAGACTACCAACGTATTCGCCTACTCTGACGATCAATCTTCCTTCCGATGTAGCAGCTTGGATTTAATTGTTTTATGTTTTTATCGGTGCTATCGCTAATTGATGTGTGCTGCACGCCGTGGAAAATACGGCGGTATCCCATAGCTGTGGAACCGAGTTGCTCCTTTCTTTGACCGTATGAATAAAGCAACGAAAAATAAGAGAATTAAATTATAAATTATTGCACTTTTCCATGCATCGCGGATAAGAGGTGTATTTCAAAGGAAACGAGAAATATCTAGTAAATCAAATAATTAGTAAGATAGTTTTTTTTTCTTCTTTATCGTGGCATTTCATATATTAACATTTAATTGCAAATTACGCGGCATTAGCATTTTAAATGAATGTAAATCTCTTCTGGGAATTAATTAATAAGAATAAATATACAAGCCTCGGTGCGGCGGCGAACGCGGAAAATCAATAGCAATTAAAATATCGACATTTACACGAGCTGGATGGATGGTGAAAAATCAGATAAAACAACGAAACTGCACTTATGCCTCTTACGATCACGCGGTTTTTTTACACTTTGTTTCCATTTTGCGCAAATAACTGCGTTTACGCGAAGGGAAAAGAACGCGACGCAAAGACTGCAACAACGGAGAAAGTAGAGAAGTATATATAAGTGGCGCTGCGGAGGAGGAAGAAAGGACTCTTCGACGGCTGGGCGGTCGCGCGCGGCAGAGTGTCGAATTTTCGCACGTTTTTTTTTGCTCCCGGCATTCTTGGGGGGGTCTCCGTAAGCGGGCGCGAGAAGAAAAACCGACGACTGCGGTAGATAGGTTCGTATAACGCGCGCGCCAACAGCTTGGGTGAGTTTGCGAGCGCCGTGTGTCCCATTATGAGTCGACGGTGGGTTGCGGCGGCATAAGCTTATCCGTTTGCGATCTCGTCTCAATTATAATTCCGCCGTAGTCGTGGCAAACAATGGCAGTAGCCGAGGGGGAGGGAGAGAGAGAGAGAATCGCGCCATCATCAGGTGGAATGTAAGTCTAGGTCCGAGAGTGCAGCATATATATGCAGCGGCACAGCTCGTGCGCGGAGCGCAAAGGTGAGGCGCGCGGAGGTTCAACTCCTGTCTCTCTCTCTCTTTCTCTCTGAGTCTCGGAGGATTTCTCGCGCAGGTAAAGCCAGGCGTTTATGCGCAGCTGCGATTGTGTTGCTGCGGCTGCGAGAGAGCGAGATTGTCGTTGCGCAATGAGCGTCCTTTTTTTCTGCATAATGGCACTCGCACCGACTGCTGCAGCGGCAACTGCGGCAACTACGGCAGCGGCAGCAGGGCCCGATTAGCACGCTCGCCAAGCGAGAATGAGTTGTGGTCAAATCTTATAATGCAATCCGCCAATTGGCTTTGAATAATTTGCCAACGAAGGCACCGCCGGCGGCATAGCGGCACCGACAGCGGCACCATCTCACAGAGACCAATGTGCCGTAGCCGTAGTGAGAGACTCAGAGAGTCAGAGAGGAGAACCGCGCGCACCTCGAAAGCACGTGTTTATTTTTCTTACACATTTTTTTTCACACAATAAACGTAAATATATGTGGTTGCGTAATGATGAAACAGCGCCATAGCGTCAATTTGCCGCTTTTAAGGTGGTAATTTAAACGCAAATTTTTACCTCGCTCTCTCTCTCTCTCTCTCTATCTCTCTCTCTCTATCTCTCACCCTCCCTATTCCCTCCTCTCAAATAACCCGAATGTAATTCGACATTTAAAAAAATCCCCGTGTAGCGCAGCTCCACCGCTAGTGAATTTTCATCCTCTCGTACACATCTATCCTCTTTTTTTTGCAGGTCTCGTATATAATATAAGAGCTATATAGGGTTCGGTTACGTCGGAGCTTCTCGCCAGCGCGCTCGTCAATTAATATACCTACTGCAATCAAAAGAGCGGCTGCTTGTCAAAACAATGCAAGATCGGCGCGATCGGCGCTTCTGTGAGGTGAGATCGATCGCTCCAAACCGCGGCAATCCACGGACGATTAAATTAAATTATTTTGCCGCATCCATCTTATCGGGTCGAGTGGATCAGCTGTGGACGCGAGATCTGCGAGCCTCGAGAGAGAGAGAGAGAGAGAGAGGCGAAAGAGAGGATTAAAAAAGACGTGTTCCACGATTCGAGCGAGGCGGTATATGTACATTCGCTCGCCGCCGAGTCCTTGACTCGTTGCACTCTCTTCTCTCTTCTCTCTCTCTCGTCTCTCCGTGGCGGATCACAACTGCATCAGCGGCCGCAGCCGCCTAGCCGCCGAGTAATCCTCGCTGCATTACGTTATAATTAACCGGAGGCTGCGCGGCGTGCGCAGGCTTCTCGCTGGATTTTAATGAAGGACGAGTCAGCTCGCGGCCAAAGAAAGCCAGTATACCGAGCCACTGCGCATCGGCACAGTCGAGTACATCGGCGCGTAAACAACGCGTGTCCGAGGGATCGCCAGGGAGAGCCGCTGAAATTTGGTCGCCGCGCGCAGATAAATTTGGGGCTTAATTAAGGGAAAAAAGGTAAACGCGCGCGAGTAAGCTGAGAGAGGAGTTGGGGCATCGTGCAAAAAGTCGCTTATTTCTTGATTACAGCTTGTGTAACTATGCGCAGCATCGGGCGCCCTTCGTTCGCCGCCGCCGTCGACGATTATGCAAAGCAGCAGCAGCAGCTCGTCGTCTATTTTCTACCGCTCGCCCGCGCTATTACGAGATGTATTATATATTGAGTGTATCCCGGTGTATCCCTCTCCTCGACTCGCGCAATATAGCCAGCTTATACGAAGCGCATTAGGGCAACCCGCACAAATTATACGGACGCGCTGATAATATGTCCCCCGAGAGAAGGAGAGAGAGATCGAAGCCGCGCGGCCAGAAGCTGCTGGCACATCGAGTTCCGCCGCGCTGCAAAGAACAACATGTGCAGTTTCCGTCCGCGAGCGGCGGCAATAATTTTTCTCTCCTTATACACTCACGTCGCTCGATGTGCAACGGGGACATCGGACATCGCGACTAATGCGGACGACTAATGCGATTAACAGCCATAACGATTACGATCGATTATTAGCGATTGGCAAGCTCTTCGGCAAAAAATAAAACCTAATTATCCGACATTAATCAGGGACTCGTGATGCGCCTCTTCACCGCGAGGAGGAAGGTCGCACTCGTCGAGAATGTGTCTGAGGCTACGTCGTATACGAGGGGACCTCGCGATCACTTTGGCGCCGTTCTCGATATGATTTGTTGCTCCGTACACGTGCGCGTCACTTTTACTGGACCGCGGCACCGACAGCCCCGAGACACGACTGCTCGCCAAGACATATGTCAGCAGTCCTATCGCGTATATACATGTATACGCGTACACTTCAACATTTTTAGCGCGATATAAGCTAAGAGATTCCCTCTATTTATTACACTGTTTCACCCGTCTCAAAGTGCATCACCGCGATCACCGATGCAACGTCAGCTCAGATATATCTATAGAGACGATTAGGTTTTTCAGCGAGACGCGAGACGCGCGGACTATTTTACAACTGGACTTGCGCAACGGTCAAGGATGCCGATAAAGTTGAAAGATTTAGCTTATCGATGACGGGCTATTGGTGCGATAAACCATTAGTTGCCGCGCGATCGTTCGTGCACCAAACGCATGTCCTCTGGATTCTGCGCATCTCGACGATCGCTCGCGCCTCCAAACAATGGATTACATTGAATCACGTCTGCTTATATATATTATATATGTACACACGCTATTCCTCTGAATTTATAATTAGGTATTTCCATCGCTGCTCTACGCGCGCGCAATGGCAAAAAGTCGCGTGTACATAAAATTAAATGCAGATCAGCTGGTATATAGCTGTGATAAAAGCCGCTCGGAGCGACTCGCACTCGATCTCGAGAATTCCTGCGGCTGCAGCGCCAGTATATAAGTATTATGTAGATACGGTATAAGGCAAACTACTACATATGTTTTAAAATTACACATTCAATTACGAAGAATCCAATCCTCGCGGCGCGTAATTCATCGAGATAAGTGCATTTGTCGGTCATCAATTTAATCAACGAAACACAACGCGCTCATCAGCCGCGCAATTAAACTCGTGAGAAAGGGAAAAATCGGAGCTTACGTAACGAGCGCATACATATATACATATATATCCCGCGAACTGCAGCGCCTGTAGTAGCGGCGGCAGCTTCACTGCATTCGAGCTGCAGGGAACAAAAAGGATTGCCAACATTGTTAACGCTGACAGTCGGTCGCGCGCGACAAACAGCTTAGCCTGATTTTCAGAGCGCGAATTAATTGTTCTCCGCGCATAATGCGATGTGTGCGTGTGCGCCCGCGTGTGTGTGCGAAGCTCCGAGCGAGGATAATCGATTATTGAATTCCAGTTATACTAGTTATAGTATTTACTTCCGCCGATTATATGAGTGTGTCGATCGATTCTCCCCGTGAGCGAGCGTGTCATTAAGCCTATTATAGAAAATCAGCGGAACGTAATATATGCTGAATACGATTACCGCCGTCGTTCGCCTGCTGCTGCTCGAGATCTATGCTAATTTCTAAATTGTTGGTAATATAGTCGCCGGTAATGAAATATTCTCCGATGCATTGTGTGCGCGCGCGCCTCGTATATACCGATACTTTGCACACGACGTTTCACTCGCGCAGCCGCGGACTTTCTAAAACATTTATACACATATATATGTAAGTACAGCGCGAGACGCGCGCGTCAGATATATATATATGCATGCAGTAATACTTTCAATCGACTGATAATCGACTGCAATTTGTAATGCATCATTGCTATAGCTTACGACACCAACTCAACTGCACGTCATTATATTTTTAGCAAAATTGAATCTTTGTTTATTTGTTGTGCATGCGTTGCTGCACGCTCTCGAGCTCTCGGTACAGCTAGCGAAGGAACAATGTGTACGCGACGTTTCCTGTATATACAGAATCTATAGATGCGCGCTTAATCTATCAAGTATAATAGCGAGATACGAAAACCTCCCGTGGCGCACGAGCTCGATTAATTTGTAGGATGACGAAAGCCGGCTTTCTCGATCAATAAATAATATTTATAGCTGGCGCGATCATTTGTTATATAGGGAAAACCATGCGCACCTGACTGGTCCCCCCGACGATGCATATTTGCGCGCATAATCTCGCTCGAGACTCGCGACCGACTCGCTTATTACTTTCCGCTATACCTCTCTATATGTTCAAACTATTTATTTTCGCCTCAGCTATTTTTGGACACTGGAATAATTAAATCTCTAGTAGGTATAGATGCTCGATTTAAAATGATTCGAAATCTACTCTCTAATGAAGCAAACGCTACTTTTTTCTAAACTCAATTTAATTCAGCGAGTCGACTTTTATGGATTTCGAGGATAAATAATATATATTGTATGAGTATAGCAATGGATTTGCACCGAACAAAGAATATATATCTCTTAGTGATTGAGAGGCGGAAAAAAACTACACGCTCCTGCAGCAAACAATAAAGCGTTCAGAAGTTATGTAGTAAGTTGTTGAGAGAATCAAAGAGTGAATTGTGCGATCGAGCTGCTAAAGATTTCGCGGTGCACTGCGCTTGTGCGGTAAGTCTCTATCTCTCTCTCTCTTTCTGCGCACATGTAACCGTTAATAGGTGTTTGCAGTGCGCGGATGAAAAGGCCGCGTGAATGGGTGAACACAGAGAGTCGCGTAATTGCCTACACGCATCCAATACTAATTCGCGCGCCGATTGTCCGTAAAAGAGAGAGAGAGAGAGAGAGCGAACCGGACCAGCGGCCGCCGCGTGATTTATCGTCTCTGGCAGCAGCGCAGCGCGGCTCCCTATTTTCAGGCCTCTCCTAATGATCGTTTACCTATCATTATCGCCGATCTCCGGCCGCGGTCTCTCCTAACGACTCGCGGAGCTCTGCTCCCCTCCTATATACCTTCACTCCGTTGCAGCCTCGCACCAACATCTTCGACTCAGCGTTTATTGCAGCGATTCCATCCGCGCGATGATTGACGCGCGCGGCTTGTGCAAAGCGCGGCGCGCGGATAAAATTGTTCAATTTGAGCTCGCGGGCCGCGCGAATAGTGGAGGCGAAAATATTTCGACATTTTCCGATTTGCCCGTCGCTCCTAAGCTGATATTTTCAACTCGAGTGTATATAATTATCCGCCGCCGATATGATTTATTCCTTCGTTTTGTGTATACGCAACAATGTATCGCCTTCGCGCAAAGTACGACTACATCAATTATGCAAATTATCGCGGAAGTTCGTTTACGCATGACAAACGTAATTAAAATACTCCGCGCGCATAATGTATAAGTGTGTGTGTGTGTGTGTATTTTTAACGTGCCGCGAGATCTGTTCGCTTACATTTGTAGTGTGCTTTAGTTATCTGCCAGCTGCTAATGACTGCATCCCGCGCCGAGTGTGTATAGCTCAAGCTGCAATTTCTTTAAAGTTCAAAACCTTTTGACAGGCCGATTTCACGAATGAATTATTAAACTATTTGGACAATAAAATTACGGAGCGCAATATATCATACACTTGGCTGCACTTTCATTGCTGCGCGCGTGGATGCGAATTCCGCTTCGAGGCTTTATTTCCATCACGAGCTGATGATACGAGAGATTAACAAATTTGATTGGACCGACAAACGTTGCGATATTCCTCCGCGTGAATAATTGTCCGCGAAGCTGAGCGAATCCCAACAATAACTTATTCGAATCCATAAATAAATCGTTGCACACGAGAGAAACGGAGCTCTTCCTTAAAACCTGTTGGCTACTGTTTCTCTCTCTCTCCCTCCCTCTCTCCTCTGGACGTCTTTTTTTTGCTCGCACACCGCTGATTCCAAGAGGAATGTTCGAGCTAAATATACGCGTAATGGGAAGTGACAGATAGCGACTTTGTAATGAAATAGTTATTTGCACGCACTCTTGACGTCAACCTGCATTGCTTTAGCATATTAAAAAATGGATAAATTTAGTTCAAAACATATTCCTTTGACTTTATTTTGAAAAACTGATTGGTTTTTTTTTTTGGCATTTTGATCGTCGATAAAATATAGGTATAGTTAAATTTAATTTGATGGTAAATAAAGATTCTTGGCTTTATGTGCCGAAATCCAGTTATACACATTACCCAATCAATTGCGTGATTTATCGTTTTCTTTTTGTTTTGCACTCGCAGGTGTTCATTATCTCAAAGTATATATATACATTTTAATATCGTTTACCTTCAAAATTTCAATTTTTTCCACTTCCTTTATAATTAACCCACATATAAAGAAAAAAAGAACTCAAGCCAAAAATGAGAAATGAGTATAGCAAAAGCGATTAAAATAATTAGAGATACTTATGTACATTGAATTATGGTGTGGTAAAGTCGAAGGACTTGTGTGTATTTTGTTCTCATTCTTTTCTGAAATAGTTGGATCATAAAGCTTCCAGGTGAGCTGGCTAAATCTTTGTAAAAGGACTTGTTTCACTGCACGACTTTGTTAATAAAAGAAGGCAAAACGCAAACGGCGGCGGCGGCGGCAGTAGCCTATAGTTCCTAGAAGTCAGCTACTTTGCTGTCGTGATTAATTTGAGCGAGCGTTCGATCGCTCTCTTTTTTAATTGAAACGTAATTTTCATTGATGGAAAAAGCGGCAGTAGCAGCAGCAACGGCAACACACGGCTCTGCTTCGTTTCTTTTTTCCTTCTCTTTTTTTTTTCAGCAAACTCATTATTTTGCGAAACGTGATGCTGATCTAGATCCTGTGGAAGGCGTGAGGCTAGATTACGGCACACTTAGGCTCTACCGATACTTAATTGCTTTTTCAGATCATTAGCCCCGCCAAGTACTTTCGCTCAACGCGCGCGCGCGCGCGAGAGAGAGAGAGAGAGGCCGGCGGATTATATGGCAATATAGCAAAACACGTTCCTCGGCTCTGCCTCCCCGCTTCTATATATATGTAACACGTCGCTTATACACACCAGCTAATCTAGAAATATAAAAACATTGTCGGATCGGTCTGCGTCGTCGGTCTGTAACGCACCGTGCGCAGTGTTTATCACAAGGAGCGCTACTCGGCGAGCCGTTAAAACCGATCTCCACCTATACAGACTCGAGCTTAATTACATCGAAGAGTCAGTCATAGGCAGGAGCTCCTTTGTTTCGCCTCGTGTCCGGCGCGTCACTTCCTTTTTTGTACGCTGCATCAGACGGCACCAGCGCAGAGGCCGAGCGCTCCGCAGTTCCTTTCCTTTTAGCGCTCGTAAAGCGAGGCGAGAGCAAACATTTTATAAGAATATGCGCCTTTTAAGAGTCGCACTATTCGCCGTTAAATACACCTTTATACATATATAGATATACACAGCCAGAGGCGCGCGTACAGCTCCAATTTACATGCTAATCTTTACAACATAATAATCAGCAGATATATACGGGGCGTCGCCGCGAGCTGCCTGCGCCTCATCGGCATCTAGCATCGCTGCTTTTCTCTCTCTCTCTCTCTCTCTCTCACTCTGTCTCTCTTTCTCGCGTGGACGAGGATATACGCGTATTTATTGCCTTGATCGCGCGTGCGTCGATGTTGTCACTGGGGCTTATTCATGCCCCGCGGATCATTTTATTGCCCTCGGCGCAGATATATAGCCACAGGCTTATTTGGATTATGAGAAGTTTCGACAATTAATGGATTTTTGATGTTCGGCGCGCGCTTTATACTTTTTTTTCAAATTAACTAGATATTTACGACTGGCGGATATTTATAACTTACGGCTTTTCATTATTTGCGCTTAACTCGTTTCGCTACACATGCATATACTTTTCCTAATTTTATATTTTCGATCCTCCTCGACGTATAACCAGTTGACATTAATATCCTACATATACTAAAATTCATGCTTCAGACTTTCTGATGCATAAAAAGATGTTGATATATTTTAGGGAATCAATGCGTTGAGCGAAAAAAATTGCGGAACGCGGCATTTTATTTTATCAATTCCTGCACTGCATTTCATAAGTGTATGTATATAAGCAGCTTGAACTGCATCAGTTATTGGGTTATTAAATGGAGTGTTTTTTTTTGCCGCTATCGTTAAGTCTATAGTCGATGATTGCCTATATAGTCGATGCGCAGCAAAGAAAGATAATCGAATGAATAGTCGGCAATAAGCTATATATCGATCCTGATGCAGTGTCTCAATAGCTGCAGATCACATTCCTCAAATTGGCTCGAACTCCAACTTCAAGATCGCTCAACGTCGCGCCGTCATATAGCCATTCAATCTCCCTCTCGCAGATCCATATATATAATATAGAGCGCCTCGCGATCGATTCACATACGTTGCTCAGCTGCGCATAGCAGAGAGAACCGCGCTATTAGCGGCGCAATCGCAGTGCGTCCCCTATACGGGCGCGCAATTGTAACCTCGTCGCCGCGCAAATTAATTAAGGCCCCGTTATGTAATTGGATTTATCGTACTTGTGCCGTGCGCTCGCCCATATACATCTATATATGTCTATGTGCGTATAGGGGAGCCGTTGGAGCAGCAGCAGCAGGATCGCGCGCGCGCGTCGAGAAATCCGAGAAATCTCCTCCCCATTAGCGGTCTAATTGAGCGTCGGGAGCCGCCGCCACGTTGACAGAGTGAGCGCAGCTTCGCGATTCGTAATTAAGGCGCGTGCGCTCGAGCGCAAGCGGAATGGAAAACGAGCTCGTTGAGCCGCGGGGACGATTTTTCCAGCGAGAATCCGGATCCGATCGAGCGCCGCCGCACGCCGTAATCGCTCTCTCGCTGTGCATAGTGAATCGCGAGCCGAGAGCCAGCGCTAAATATGCACAGTGCAGCGCGCCTCGCGTGCAGAGTGCGTTATAGGTGATTCGCAATTTGCACCGCCCGGTTATAAAGGCGTCGAGCGAGCCGAATACGTACACGTGCATATGTATACATCTGTTGATGCATTTTTAATTAACGCTTTCTTCCGTCGACTTTTTCCCCGTGTCGCAGCTTTGACGCGTACATGCTTATGCAGGTTATCGATGGGCGAGCCTGATTGCGCGCACTCTTTCCTCCTGTATACGATTCCTGCTATACACGAGCCTGCATCAGTCGAGCGCTACATTTCCCCAAGCATCTTCGCGCTTAAACACTACTCGAGTGTATTTATGCAACGTGTGGCGATGTGGTGCGAGTCCAAGTGAAACTCGAGTCGTCGGCGCGCGGCGTAAAGTTTCATTTACGTAAAGGCCGCGCATGGAAAAGGAGATTAATTGTTTTCTCGCGCCAAGTTAAAAGAGCAGAACGTTTCATTGGCCGAAGCTTTCGTCATAGTTCCGCGGCATATTACGAGCGAGGAGAGAGAAAAGGTGTGGGCTTGGTTATATATATATATATATATGTACAGGCGATGGAGCGACTGAAATCGCGCGTTGGCCTCATCCGGGCCGCCGCCACCGACGATGATTCTCTCTTATTGTTCAGTGCGATATGAAATAATCGCGATAAGGAGATAAGCTGACAACTCACATCCGCCGGCGCAAACATTACGCGTATCCGGAAGGTAAATATCGCTGCTATCGGCCGTTCTTAATCTCGGCTTTCTTCCTCCACCTCCTCCATCTCCTCCATTCTCTCTCTCTCTCTCTCTAGAAGGAGACGCTGCAGTTCTTTAACCCTTTTCATCGCGAGGCCCGTGTACGATAGACGAAAATCTCTTGGATCGTACTGTACACAGGCCTCGATATTTCTAATTGAACGCGATTACAGCAGGGCTTATCTTTGTCGAGCAATCGAAGCTGTATCCCCGACGATCGGCCGAGTGGAGCGGCAGCGGTGGCGGCTTGTCGCAGGATACGTTGATGCGTCTATTAGTGTCGGGCATTTGCAAGTATGATGATAAGCCGCCGAGTGTGGTATAGGAGCCGCCGCGGGCCGCTCGCCGCACGTGTACGCACGCACAGGCTGAGCGAGAGAGAGAGAGAGAGAGAGAGAGAGAGAGAGAGAGAGAGAGAGAGAGAGAGAAGAGAGCTTTTAGCATAATGGTCGAGGCGCGCAACCGCGTCCGCATGTAACGCCGGTAGTAAGCGGTAGCAATGAGTCGACTAATTAGTTTGTTACGCTTGGCCAATTTGCATGCTTATAAATCGCGCGCAAGTGCAAGCCTTCTCTATACTATATAATGTACTAATGCATTGCTGGATCCGGCCAGTTTTTCACGCTGCGAGAGCTCGCCGACGAGAGAAAGACATTCTGCTGCACACGCTCTTATCTTTTATGCCAGCGCTAATGTACCGATCATCGTCTCCGAGCCTCTTCAGCTGCATCGCCTCCCCCCCCCCCTTTTTCCAATATTATTCCTGCAACCGTGGTGCTTTTCCAGCTTTCGATTAATTCTAACGAAAATAATATTTTCATTCCTAATTTGTATTGTCATTACAATGCCTGCGCGTGTCCCTGAATTCATATACTAGACATTTAAAAACGAGATTACGCGATAACGTTATGATGCCTATATAATGTCTAATAAAGTAAACCTGTAGTATCTCACTATGTATATAGGTACTCGTAAAATTAACTATTTATATCAAACATAAATATTTTATAAGCAGATTACTCTGTAATAATTAAAACTTCTCTAAAGCAGAATTAAATATTTACTCATATATTGATAAACGCATAACTACTTGCGATATTCAGTAACACTCCATCATTCATATTTAATGGTAGTGCTGTAAATTCTAATGTTTCTCGTATACGTAACTGTACACGTATGACTACTACTTACTATAGATATACAGTGACTGTTTGTTTTGTTAAAGCTATTATTTTTTTTTACTGTAATCATGTGCAGTGAGTATAAGAATCACAAGTATAAGCATACATTTGTGCATTTGTATCTACAAATTGTTACTGCTTTAATTGCTATACGAAATTTTATTTTCTGCACACGTGTAGGAATGATCATCAATGATAAGAATCACAGCACATATAGTCCAACAAAGTTAATATACGATTCTTACACGAAACATTCGAATAAAAGTGAGTTGTTTGTTTTAAAAATAGTATCATTAATTTCACATTAGTGCCTTTTAATGCGCGTATGCGTTCAAACGGCATCTGTTGGAGAACGGTTATATAGCACAAGCATTAAAAGGAAACTTGATCGATGGTCGGATGACAAAATCTAGGATAGTTACAAAAGCAAATAGTTGTTGAAAAATGAAGTGTCTCGTATAGCGTTGTTTCATTCTTCGACTGTTTCATATTAATAATAGTTTGTGTGCGTATTATAATAAAGGTATACAGTATATCAAGTATACCGTATAAATCATTTAAAATTTGTTAATGCATCACAATTAAATTCCGTGATTATTACGTGATTTAAAACTATACTCAACGGCATTTACAAACGTAATGCCTTTAAAGAATAGTAATTTTCATAACAAGTGCAGTGTACATAAGACAAAGTACTATGTGGTATAACAAAAACAGTTAAATGATTATCATTTCTTTAATGAGCTCGCAGCTAATAGTGAAATCATTAATAACGCGGAATATAAGGCAAGTTAAAACTCCTTTGAAAGTGTACGTTAAAAAAGGTTTTATTGGCTGGAAAGGTATGCGGTTGTTAAAAAATCCAGGCTAAATCATGGCTGCATATAAGTGATTTATTTTTAATGGAAGAAACGTACAGCGCGCAAACGTCGTGCGTCCGTTAAAGTAGTCTAAAATTGGATATAGAGATTTTTCAATAAAAACACCTCCCAGACTCTCTTGGTGTGTATAGTATAGCTAGTGTAGTAGATGTGTGTGCGTGTGTGTGTGTGTGTGTGTGTGTGCTTCTTTCGATTCCGGTTGGCAAATTATACGTGACTCGCTGAAAGTTTCTCAATATTTATAACGACTTTTACATAATAACTGTACTTTTCGAATTCTTGACCACTTAGACTAGGATGCGAAATAAGGATACTTGCGCGAGGCTATAGCGTACATGCACTCCATGCTACGTACTGCAATGGCGCTCTCGAGTTGCGCTGCGCGTGCACACACGCATTTTCTAGTCATAATCAGAAATCGAGCGAATGAAGTTTGTTGGAAAAAGGCCGGATTATAAGCTGCTGCTTGGGTCTGGATCTGCAGTATGTATACGCGGCACATGTGCTCAGCTTGCATTTTGCTCTCTCTCTCTCTCTCTCTCTATAGTCGGACAGCGTTTACGTAAGAGAGAGCGCGGCGCGTAGGCGCATATACGCAAAATTACAGTGTTTACGCGAATTAGATTTTGGTTTCGGTAATTTTCAGTTAATAACGGAGTCAATGAAGCGACCGAGGAGAAGGTGGAGGAGTTGGAGGTGGAGGATAAGAAGAAAGAAAGAGCAAGGAAGGAGCCATTAATGCCACCATAATGCGCAAGGCTACTACCAACGATCCTATATATACTCGCTTATCTTCGGCTCCGCTCTGCAGCAGCAGCAGCAGCAGCAGCAGCACACTTTCGATCCTGCAGCTCATCCTCGTCCCGATCCGATGCGACGTGGCCTCTGCGCACGACATAAAATAGCCCGATCGAGACCTCTTATATATGGTCTGCTCCTCGCCTCGCCGGTCGCCCTTATATATATATATATGTACTGGCTATACATGATATACCGCATGCACGGAGCTATATTGGACGCATTATAGCGGTGCGCGCCCCGGCTACCTGCATTATAATCTCATTATATCTTTTAAATCGAGCCGATTAAAAAGCCCAAGAGCTGAGCTGCGCGCGCGCGCGCCTTACCGTTCGCTCCTGGTGCTCCGCTGCTGCTGCTGCTGCTGCTGCTGCTGCTGCTGCTGCTGCTGCTGCCATCGATGAGAGCGACTCGCGCGCCCTTTACCTTAACTGCTGCACGCTCGCTCGAACTCTTTTCTGATGCGGAGTTTGATCCGTGTTCGTGGGTCCGTGTGGAGTGCTCGATCCGCGGACCAGACATATTCCTACCCTCTTACGCGATTTTTACAGACGATCGGTCCCCCTTCGATTTTATAATGTCATGTAGGCGAGTTGTGAAATAAGATGGGCCACTGTGCTGACCTGACCAACCTATACTACCTGTAAGGTTCAGGAGTCAGAGCAAAATTCGACTACTCTGATAATATACAGTAGAGTATGTTAATGCTCTGTATATTTGTGTCACCTTTTATTCTATGCAAACCCGATTAACGCTTCTACCTAGAGTCGCGCCTCGCGTTTTACACGTGTCTGCACAGTGAGGAAACGAAAAACTTATTCATTGCGCCTTTAATTATTGTATAAATATAGGCTTTGATAAGGTAGTATGTGCGATATCACCATAAACGATATCGAAGTATCGACCAAGTAGTTTCGAGTGAGAACGCAGGAAATATATATGATGCAGAGGTTGACTTAAAAACTGATATATCGTTGAAAATGACGTCGAGCTTAGAATGACTTTTTTTATACATCGGATAAAGATCGAAATAAAAGAACTTGGAAGTAAATTGTGGACACGGTAGCTTTGAGAAAATAAAAGAGAAACTAATGGAGAAAGCAAGCAAGCAAGCGAGGAAGTATAAAGGGACGAGTTGGCCAACTCGAATTAGTAAGGCGGCAAAAGCACCTATAGACTGCTGCCGCTGCACACGTATACGTATATATACGAAAAAGGAAGCGAGTGTAACCAAGAGTCGGCGCGCGAAGAAAGAGCAAAACGACCATATAGATGAAGCTGGAGGATGAAAATCCAAAGTATCGAGCGCGCGTCGATCACGAGTGAAAATGAGCCGAGAGTCGTTACAAGCAAATCGAGCGCGCGGCGTTACATGATCAGCGCGGATCGACGCGGCTGCATATATGTATACATCGAGGGGCCAATATTTATGTATATATATATATATATATATATATATATTGCACATCACTATACCTGCTATACACCGCCGCCGCGCCGGAGCGGAGAGGATCTGGAGGATCATTAACGCGAGGCAAGGTCGGTGAAAGGAATGGCTCGATCCAAAGTATCTCTTTCTCCCTTCCACTCTCGGCTGATCGCGACTCCGGACTCCTCGCCACTGCCAGCCATCGGCTATCTCGCTCACACACACACTCACACATACACACACGCCGGTCCCGTATACCCGCCTGTTAGAGCAGCTGCAATGTATTCGAGTAGGAGCGTAAACACGCGTATGTATGTATATGTGTACGAGCATGCGCCAAGTCTCTTAGCAGCGAGCCGACAGATTCTAGAACACTACGAGACTGCGTGCAGCCTTACGCGGGTGCCTTGCCACCCGACCGCGACGGCGACACACGTGTCGCACAATTGCCATTAATAATAAGCCGCACTTCCTTGAGTACCAATCCAAATGCACTTCCATTTCTAACCCTTTTCCTGCATCTCAACCTTTGCCAAGAGTTAGCATATATTACAGCAGCCTGCACGAGTGTGTACCGAATAGCACATTCGACTAACACCGGTACGGCCGTCACAGAGCAGAGAAAAAAAAGGCTGCTGCCTCTTTACCTCCTCTATGAGGATCAATCGACCCGATAATAACCGATACATCTGCAGCGCGGCTAATGCATATAGCAAAGCACGCGCTAATTAATATTCATCGCTGGTGGGTATCAGCCTCGGCGTATTACATATATATATAACGAATGATTGCTGTTCTCGCGCCTGCAGTTGAAATAACGCGCGAATAAGGCGCGAGCTATGGAATCGTAAAATGCTTGCTGCTTTGAGCTCGAGCCTGGCTAAATTTATCTCGCGCGCGCTCGAAACTATGAGAGCTGTATCCTCGAATCGTTATCTGGTAGGTATACCATTAACGCGGAGACTCGTGCGGCTCGAATGTGTCACTTTCTCGAGAGAGAGAGAGAGAGAAAGAATAGCTTGTAGAGCTCGTCCGATATATGCGATTACTATACGCGTCATAAATAAAACTTTTATTTGTACAGCCGCTTGTTAGAACAAGAAGTACGTATATATGCATCGTGCAGAGCATTTCATGGGGAGCAATTATTAGATTACTCGTAATATCACACGCGTATATAGCCGCGATTATCTAAGATGTATGATTTTTCCCGATCTCGGGCAATTAGTCGGAGTAGCTCTGGAAACCAGTTCTGGTGCTCGCTCGAGGAAGTCGCCCCGAAACGACTACTTAAATAGTTAAATCTCCTGCAGTGTTGCGTAGATCGTGCCAAGATACAGCCACTATATTCAATATACATATATAGCTCCAAGACAATTTCGCAGTCTGCCATAATAACGAAGCTACTTAAAAGCGGCCTTTTGGAATTCGCCTATGCATAATGTGGTCGGCGAACTCACGCTGGGCACCTATATACCCGGCTCCTTTTAACAATTCAATATTTCGCTCGCTCGGTCCATAGGCCTACCTCCTCCTCCTCCTCCTCCTCCTCCTTCTCCTCCTTTTTGTCCCTCTCTTTGTCGGTCTTATACATATACATATATATATACAGAGTGTAAACTATATATAGACTGACTGCTCCTTTCCGCGGCAATTTGACGAGAGCTGCTCGGGCGACTCGGGATCGAGGCTGCGCACCAGCTGAGATGAGCCGATGCCGATCGTTACTTGGACTCGAGCGCGAGTATATATAGGTATCTGCGATTAAACGAGCTTTGGCGCGATCGTGTGCATAAGCGGCCTTAAATGTCGACGCGGCGACTTTCTATTTCTTTTTTCCTCTTTTTTTTGTTCTTTCGTGCTGAGCGCGCGCGCGCTGATTAACAGTTTTATGCGAGTAATAAAGTGAAATTTTCGCTTGATTACGTTTTATGTACACATTCTTTTTCATAATAATAATTACTTTTACTACACGCTACTTATATGGCACATTTTAATACAGCCGTTTTTTTCTACCTCCCCTTCTCCCCCTTTGCCCCTCTACCCTCCCCTCGAGCCCCTAACCCTAGCTAACCCCTTTCCTCCGCGGCCATCCCCACGAGCCGCGGTCCTTTTGCAAAACTCCAAGGCAATAAAAACTGACTGTATACGCAGGGTATACACAGCGGCCTCTTTACGACGATACAGTTGCTTTTCCTTTCCGGCCCGCACAGTCAAAGCGACAGTGACGAGCGACGAGTGCGTCTGCAGCCGAGCAGATAAGAGATAAGGCGGCCGGGGTAATCGTGGGCGCGAGGGAGAGATGCGCAGCGAAGGTAAGGCCCAGGAGGTCGCGGGTACCGCAGCAGGCTTATGGTCGTAAAGCGGCAGCAAACGGAAACGAGACCGCAGCGAGATCCTTTCCTGCGCCTTCGCGGAACCTAATTAGCGATAATTCGGTGGTTAGTCTAAATTGCACGGCTGCTGTCGCCGCCGCCGCCGCCGCCGTCGTCGCTCCTGCACCGCTGCGCTCTTGCTCTGTCCTGCTGTCCGGATCGCGCGCGACAACTTTTAGACGAGGAGAAGCCAATACTCGCGCGACTCGCCAATAAAGTATATATACACGTTCGGTTTATCGCGGCCCAACTTTTTTACACTCTCGCTACGCATACTTTTCCAAACAATTTATTATATCTATATATCTTAAGTGCTGCACTTGTATACTAGCTGTAGATAGCGTTTACCAGCAGCGAGAAACTGCTCCGTATACCTCTGTTATAAGTATGGACATTGGACGTTGCGCAACTTCGGCAGCGAAACCTTGATTTACTGATAATGAAATTATCGAGGATAGTTCAATTTATAAATGTGCGATGATTAAATGCTAAATTTACTGCTGAAACTGTTGAGGAGTTATGGAGTCACTATATATAGGCGAATAACTCAATTAACGTGCGCAGACCAATTAGCCTCTATTTTTACTTTTCCCTACTTTTTATTTCGATTCGTGGAAATTTCACGCGTTACCTAGCTCCTATCTACGTCTAATGATACTTGTTTTTTCCTTTTTTTTTTTGTTAAATTGCTTTAAGCTTCTACTCGATTTCGAGTCAAATCAAGAGTTACACCTTGCGGCCGTATAACCTACTATAGTGGATTGTTTTTTCTGCTTGATTGTAATGCAGTTCCATTGTGTAATGGCATTACTCAGACGCTCCATCGAGGTTTCGTACACATATATAACAAATATAGCAAGAAGCCTCATTATGATTCATAATATTGTATTGCAATCGCGGTATGATTACGAGTAAGAAGAGATCTAAATTTAAACGCGAATTGTCTATAAACTCTTTGATTATTCAATTATTGTGTCAATTAATCAGAATTAGGGCAAAATGCGATAGAGTATTGTGAGAAATGAGAATGATGATATTATTGCCGTGATATTTTGCAAATACAAGGTAGTAGTAGTGCTCGAGTCTCCGCATAACGAATCTCGTCGAATTTCTGTTGCAGCTAATACAGTCAGGGGCAGCAGCGACGTAGTTTCGCAAACTAGCCCAGCCAGCAGCACGAGCAGCTCGAGCGTGAGCCAAACGAGCCAACAGCAGGTCGTCAGTCAGTTGTCAGAGGCAGCGGCCCAACAGCACCACCACCAGCAGCAGCTCCAGCAGCTCCAGCAGCAGCAGCAGCAGCAGCAGCACCAACACCAGCAGTCGCAGTCGCAGCAGCAGTCGGTGCCGCCGACGACGACGTCATCGTCGGGGCCGGGGCAAAGCCAGCAGCAGCAGATGGGCATCTCGACGGACGAGGTGCGCGCCGAGGAGGGGGGCGCCCACCCGAGGGCAGCGCCCACCAGTCCCGAGAGCGAGGCGGACGTCGACGACTTTGCGCCCAAGCGGAAGCAGCGCAGATATAGGACGACCTTCACCAGCTTCCAGCTCGAGGAGCTGGAAAAGTCCTTCACCAGGACGCACTACCCCGATGTCTTTACGAGGTACGCTATACCCCGCGTCCCAACCATTCCTTCATTCTGACACCGTACCATCTTTAATTGTATCTATAGGTTTTCACGCCTTACAACTGGCAAAACTTGACATCGTCACTGTAATCGCTTTAGTTAATTAGCGCAAAGATTTTCTACATAAAATGCCAAGACAATAGCTTACGTTCATCCAAATCAAATTTTTATAAGCGATCGATTAATTTACGGACGTAATATTAACCGCGATCAAAGCCTTAATCAAAATTAAATCAAGAACCTTATTCAATAAATTTTATTTTTCTAAGTATTATAATGCAAATATCGATCTGAAGGTACTATTTTTTTCAAATTCAAAATTGTCCATCTGGACTGGAAATTTCATTTATTCGGTAGTTATCGATTATTCCAAGTAGAATTTCATATTCAAGTTCAATTTCAATAATTCATCCATAAGATTTTAGTTAATAGTAATTAATATTAGTTTTTAATATAATATAATATCTTCATTTATATTTACATTGAAAACTATTATTCAATTCAAGTAAATATTCGTTTCAATCAATCCAAGAGAAAATTTATTTGATTTACTTAATCTATAGTACTGTATTTTTTTTAAATTAGATAAACTATATATAACTTGGTTTAAGTCAGCATTACTTTAATTCAAATAATTGTTTTCTTGGATTGATTAGAACGATTATTTACTGAATTTAATAATTCTTTTTTGTGTATAAAAAATGCTATCTATAGCTTAAATACATTTAGTTTTTGAGATAAGAACTCATTAGAATAAATAAATCTTTGAACGTTTAAATATATATATATATATTTTACAATACGGCAATGTTCTGTGATACAAAAGATCTTTTCCTCATTATAATATGTGTATAATGAAAAGACTTAATGATAAAACTCGTAAAATTGTCATTAAATTAATTATAATCTTAAAAGAATATTGTGAAATACTTTGAGAGATTATTGATAGCAGCAAATGTAGAACAGAAAATATCATTAATAGTGAAGATTTTATTTTTATCTACAGTACATTAGGTAGGAAAAAGTATCAGAATTTATAAAAAACTTTTGCTCTTATATAAGTTGACATGATAAATTATTACGTGTCTACGAAAAAGATGCGTCATTATACTTTCCATGAGATAGTGTAATCGGTAAAACTAGTGATTAGCAAAATTAGTAATACTGGGTATTCCCGAAATGTTCTCCGCTATTTAAAAATAAGTGACTTCACTCTCACTTCCCGTAACACATTTAACGAAGAATGTTTTTGAAAATAAATGATCTAGGCACTTTAATTCAAAATTAATAAATAATAAAAAATCCAAACATTATTTATTTTCAAATGGTGTTGCAAAGTATTTAATTTATAGGTACTAGTGAAATAAATCCTCTTCTTTTAAGAATTTTATTGAAAAAAAATCATTCGTGTTTCAATAAATTCTATTACTTCGTTAAAATGAAAGTTTTCTCAAATTATTATTCTTGATACCTATGAGAACTTAACGAATATTAATAAACAAATAGTTTTAACCGTTAACTGTGAATATCGACTAAATATTAGATTATTTTTATAATTTTCAACCATTCGGTTTTTCTCATTGTTCAATGTATTTGAAATATTTTTACATTTGCATTTGAAACATTTATGAAAATATTTATACATGCAATTTTAATAAATCATCCCGGATAGAACAGTTTATTCAACGTATTTATCTATTATAAATAATTTTCTTGTTAGTAGTCATTACTGACATAGAAACGTAATGTATGCATAATAAAAGATCAGTATAATATTTTGAAAGCCAGATTTTTTACTGAATCGTGCTACTTAAATGCAAAACATATAAAATCTATACATCTAGTCATTAAAACTTTTACTTGAATGATCAAGCGGCGAAGCTAAGTGTGTTTATGTCGTTCGATGAAATTCCTCCATCCACTTCATCCATCATTTGTTTTTGTACAGTCATTTTCAACTCCAAAGCTGGAAATTATATCCATCGTGTATTCAATGTCCAAATCATTTATAATACACATCAGCTGCTACACGTTTGTATAATTATTTTTTTTATTTCTACCTCACACTTGTCCAAGGCTCCAAAGACTTTTTCCAATATTGAATATATATAGGCGTCACAAGACAAGCAAGAAATCCGAAAGATCGCACGAATAAGGCGGTTGTAATTAGAAATGAAATATTGAGTGAAAGTTTGCATGGTCCGGGCGACGGTTAATAAAGTAGTAACATAATATACTTTCCTACACGCACGCATGTCTTTCCCTTTTTACACTTTCAAAGCACTCGATCATATTTGCCATTTTTCTCCAGCATCGAGTATATCTTTTGGTTCGTTTTGATCCCTCTGCAGCTCGCGGAGTCGCTCCCCTCCTTTTTTCTTCTCCTCGGGGCTACCCTCCATCAGTCGGCTTTTTTCTGTCCTCCAGCGTATACACAGAGAGAGAGAGAGAGAGAGAGAGAGAGAGAGAGAGAGAGAGAGAGAGAGAGAGAGAACTCCCAGTAGTCCCAGTAGGTAACTAATAGCAGTGTAATCGCTCGTAATAGATCCGGTCCTGTGCACCAGTCCGCTCCTGCGATGTGGCTTCTCGTAATTAACCAAGACTAGTGTATTACATAGCCATACACGCTGTATAAAATGTAGCTGCTGATGCAGGTGGTATAGGGTCGTATATATAAGCCGGTATAGGGCCTCGCGAGGTCGGCTTCAGCCACTATATGTATACATATACGAGACGGCCACACCGAGGCAATAAGAAATATGGAAGACTCTTCGTTATCTTGGAATCGACTACTTCCACTTGATTCGTAATTACTTAATCAAACGATGCTATTTCAGAATGTCCATAAAACGTGATTTACAAAACCCCCGTGAATCAACGTATTTTACAACCTGTTTACGTATAGAAGAAAAAAGAATCTGGTTATTTTGACGCTGCTTTATTCGAAATTCGACGGTGGTATAGCTTGTAAAGGAGCCGTTCGCGGTTCTCGACTTCTCGCAACATTTTTATTTACGCCTAACTCGCTCGATTCGTGTAAAACATCTAATTGCCATAAAACAAAACACGAACTGAAAAAATTAATACGCAGCAATCGTTGATCTCGTATGTAACACGAAATTTCCCATCAAATATTTTCTCTTCGCAAGTTGAAAGCTCAACATCGAGACACGAATAAAACGCGAGGACCTTATTAGCTCGTTAGGAAAGGAGGGATCAATACATCACCAACAACAGCGTTGGTAATGTAGTGGATGTTGATACACGATGAGTACAAAGCGTCTGACTATACGAGTAGTCGTTGTTGGCCATCCGCGGCGTTTCTCCGATTATTTGCATAAATTATCGAGTCGACGTTGTATCGGCAGCGAGTCGGCGCGCGGCCATTGCATAAGGAAGACATTAGCTCGGCGCGTAAACGGACATTACGACAAGTCGTTCTGGAGCCTGTCTATATAAGAGACTCTCTCCGAGCGCGAGTCCCTTTGGTCCCGGAGCAGCCCGAACGCAGTTAGCGCACACACATATACATGTATATATATATGCTGAGCGTTGGAGCGCGCGCGCCGGTATTAATTTTGCGCTAATTGGATTTTATGGTCGCTTAGGTTTATTGCTTAGAGCCAAGCCAGCGGACCTCGTCCGCCTCGATGCATATTCATTAGAGCCGCAGCGAGTCTATAGCGGCCCGTAGAGTTTCTGTGGATGCGAGCTGCGAGTGGCGGCAGCACACGCGAGCGATCGCCCGTATCGAGATCTCGGGAAAAATATTCCAGATAGCCCCACGCTAATACGTCGTGTCGTTCTCGCTCTTCTCCTTCGCCTGTTTTTTTTTTGTTTTTTTTTTTGTTACCGGCTCTGGTGTCAAAAAAAAAGTCAATATCAATTAACTCGAAGATCATCCAGACCGAGACTATTCCATCACTCGTCGGCGCTGCAGCTTCATTATAATAATTTGATTTTTACAAATCGCCCGCATGAAATTTTAATTTCGCTTCTTTGGATCCACTAGATTGATGGCGGAGTATACAGGTACTTAAGAAAAATCGATCGCGACCAAGGTGAATAATGTCTCCGGGACTTTCTAGTCGTGATATTAAAGTACTCGCTCGGTCTTTCATAGATCTCGCGAGCCGGTAATTACTTGCAATTTGAACTTGTAAATTGAATTTGAATAGCAGCTATATAGAGTGTAATAAAACTTATAAGAATTCAAAGTATAGCGCTGCGTCGTATGGGTATTAATATTTGGACGCGCGGCGACGGCGGCGGCGGTGAGGAATCGAATTAATTTTCAATGAATATATTTTCCTAAAAGGTGTAGGTATTAGTCGGATCGGCGACAAGTTGAAACCGAGCGCTCAAACGGGATTCCTCTGGAAATATGCCGATAGCAGTTTTGCGCGCGATGAGGCGCGAGTTTTTGTTGGAGCCGAAAATCCTGTAAAAACAGAGGAGATTCGCAATATTCTGTCTTTAATTAAGTCCGCGCAGGAATTAGCGATTTATCTGAAACGGATTTTAATATCCGCGTAGTATTTTATCGCAGATATCGGAGCTCTCTCGAGCTACGCGGCTTCTACTCGGACCTAATGGTATATATGAATATTTAAAACTTTCCTTTATAATCGACTCTGGTATATACTTGTCCTCATAAATTACGATCTGTACAATCTTCTGTATTAATGGACGCGACTTATAAAACGATACATTAATTAAATGTAAACGTGCCGCGACGAAAAAAGGAGAAAATTGATTTTGTCGCTCGCAAAAAAAGCACTGCTGCTGCTGCTGCTGCGTCTCTGTGCGTCTGCGTCTCTCTCTCTCTCTCTCTCTGTGTGGATATTATAGTTTATACATTGGAGACGCGTGTGCGTGCAGGCGCAAGAGGCTGAAAAAGGAAATAGTTAAGCAAAGTGTTCATTTATATTATTCCAATACAATTACTCAGTGTTTTTCCTCAAGGCTTATGCCTCGATCACCGGCCGGATATATAAATAATTGCAATGATGGCGCAATAAAGAACATCAGTCTTTCGAACTGTCGACAATCGTATCGAACAATCGATCTCGATAATCTACTCTCGCGCTACTGCATCCTTTATACCTTCTTGTATTACACTTTTTCATTTCATTAATGAATTTTACTCGCGGCGTATATCTTACGCCTGCATCTGATACTCTCCGCTTGAATCTTTTCTCATTTTCTTCCTTATACTTTTTCTTCACTTTGACTATATTGTATAAGCGTTTTATTTATATACTCCATGCAGTATTTAAAAAAAAAAGGTTTTGGCATCTCGTTCGAGGGTTATTAAAAGTTCTCGACGTATATCCTTTCGAAAAAAAATAATTTTCCCTTGAATACACAGAATTTCCATAGCAGCAGATCGATGAGTTATTTTGTCTATAATGCCTAACGCTCGCTGGGTGAGCTATTCGCTGTAGAACTTTCCAACAATCGCGTCTCCATCACAACGTATTATATCCAATACAAGGGAATTTTAATTCGGCATTAATGCGAATGGAGCGAGATTGAAATTCGATGAAGACATCATCAGCACTATGGAATGCCGTGCGGCGCGCGGCTAAAATTTATGTGACTGCTATATGCGCTCATTATTCGGATCGCGCGCGCGCGAGCGCATGAAAGTCCGTAGCATGCGTGTAATGGATTTTTTTAAGAGATCAGAGCTCATCCTGCAGTCAAATTTACAAGGGCATTAAAAAAGTGTGAAAAATTCCTTTTATTTTCACCGGGTATAATCATCTGATATTTGATCTTTTCCTTGTTAACAGCTCGCCGGTTAGCGCGCGCGCATCGCTTGTCTTCTTCATTTTTGGTCGTATCGGCCGTCTCGATCATCTCCTTCCTTCCTTCCTTCCTTCCTCTCTCTCTCTCTCTCTCTCTCTCTTTCTCTCTCTCTCGGCTCCCTCTCGTCAACGTCTATTTCTTTGAAATTTTTTTCATTCGCATTTAGGTATTTCTCGTGCGAGAGAAGGAGCTGCAGAGAGAGAGAGAAGGAGAGAGGTGGTGCTCCGACTCTCTGGGCGAGCGGACGCATTTCACGTCGGTATGCAAAGGACTCTCGCGTGTATACGGCGGGTAGATCGTAGTCATTTACTTTACGGGCTCTTAAGATCTAATTTAGATAAGGGCCCAGGGCTCGAGCTACCGCGGCGCGTCGGCGGCCAATCCCAAGGCGCCTTTACGACCATTTCATACATATTGCCTATTGGTTTTTAGTGGTCGTCGTGTGCCCCGACGAGCCCCGACGAGCTCCGCCGTATAGGAGGGTGGGGGGAGGAGGCAGACACCGCAGAAACAAGTCGAGGCCCCCATGAGAAAGAGAGAAGCTCGCCGTACGGAGGCAGCTCACGACTTAACTAACTTCGCTCAGCTCCTCTCGCGAATTTCACCTCCGCGACTCAATGTACGCCGTGCGCGAGCCGTCGACTCGATATTGCTTCCTCCTCCCCTTCTTCTTCTTCTTCTTCTTCTTCTTCTTCTTCTTCTTCTTCTTCTTCTTCTCCTTTTTCTTACGAATTCCCTCCTGCAGCTTGCTACAACGTTTTCTTTCGCTCCTCATCTGTAATAAACTGTACTACATAAAAACTATTAGTTCTTTTAAGCTTTATACTAGTTGTACGTGTTAATAGCTGAAATATACAAAAACGATTAACACGACCGACCGGTTCATTTTTTTTTTTTAAATTATAACTTGCCCTTTAAGGATATAAATCATAACATGTAAACACAAACATTCAACTTTAAAATTATTTTTTTTAATCGCCTTAAGTAAATGAAAATTGACCTTTAAAATATAGGAAAGTAGATAATGCCAAGTGTCGTAAGACATCCAGGTCACCTACTAGCCTAGGATATTCCAAGCATCAAGCAAAATATGAGATAAAATTTCATTTTTTTGTTCAATATTTATATTGTCATACCCTCGTTTAACTAGTCTTACGCTTGGAATACCTTAAATTCTCAACGATCAATATTTTTCTGCATTCTTAGTAATGGAATCTTTAGTAATAGCTCGATACACGTATGCCCACTCTTTTATTACATAAAAACGTCGAAATTCCCTTTTGATTCAGCACGTGTAGAAAAATGTCATTATATCGCTGGATTGCCGCGGAATACTTATTAATTGGTTTTAGACTAAATTTCAATCTGCTTGTAATGTTGGAATTGCTTTTATGGCTGTGACTAATAATGTGGTGTAGCAACGAAATTATCTGTCAATAGCAATCAGAAAACGTGAGAAACCGCTTTAAGCGGCTGTCGGTTGAGCAATCGATACAATTCAATCAACTCAACTCGCAATACCGTAAACTTGTATTTATAAGTAGTTACTTGAGCGAAAGCATTTAAAAGGGTAGCATTCGAAAAAGATATTCCTTATTATACCTATAGCCGCGCGGCCGATCGTCAAGCAAATCAGAAGAGATATATAGGAAAGATAATTGAAGAGGCAGAGGGACAATGTGAAATATCTCGCGGAACTTGTCAGTTTTCATGGCTCGACTCTCGTGACCAGTTTTTGCTCGCGGGAGGCAAAAAATAAGCGGTCGCTGTTGCTGCTGCTGCTGTTGCACCTCGTCTCGCCGTAAACGAATGTGAGACAGAGTCGGTAACAATTAATAAAGGTCGAAAAGAGAAATACAGGCTTAAAAAGCAACAAATCAAGTTTTAAGTCGAACGAAGTGAAAACAGCAGCGGAAGAAGAGAGAGAAAGAGAGAGAAGGAGAAGGAGCGTGAAGAAGAAGGTAAATGAGAGAGGAGGAAGAAGAAGCAGCATCAGAAGGCAGAAGAAGAAGAAGAAGTGAGATAAGAAAGAGAAAAGAAGCAGAGAGAGAGAGAGAGAGAGAGAGAGAGAGAGAGAGTTGCAGTAGCCGCTCGCGGATAATGCGTGCGTAATGCTAGCTTAATACGCGTACGGCGTGAAGAGGCAATTACGGATTGGCCACGGTACCGCGCCAATCGGATGAGGGATGAACCTCGCCGAGCTGCTGCTGCTGCTGCTGGTGCTGCTCCTCTCGCGAGCTTCTTCTCCTTAGCTGCCCCTTCGCTCACTTCTAACATTATATATACATTGCATAAAACGAGCCGCGGCTGCGGCATACGCTATTCTCCCAATATACCGACCAGCCGTAGCAGAGTCGAATCTAGTTTTATTTCCCTCGGCACCTTATCTCTCTCTCTCGCGAGCCTCTTTTCCGCGGCGTCCTCGGCGCTCTTATCTGTCCCGGCGATAGGTTTTTTTCGCGATTCACGTTGCGGCTTGTCGCAGCTGCGGATTTACGAGGCCGGTTGGCGCGGTGCAATTTCCCGGGCTCGCGCGCACCTCGTCCGCTTCTTCTCCGAACTGGAATCGAGAGCCCCGGCATTTCCGCTGCTGCACGCCAGCTATACAGCCCAGCTATTCGAGTCCCAGCGTGGGTAGCGGTTGACGCTTTTCATTCGTCTTCCGGTGAATCGGGCCGAGGATGGGGGGAGGCCGGTTACTATCGGTCGTCGTTCTCCGGTTAGGTATGTTCCTGTATACAACTTACGAGGCATGCTTTGTAGCTTTATGCGCGGTGCAGGCCTGGCTTTTCTCGCGCGGCCGCCAGAAACTTTTAATACCGCTCATTGTTTCCAGTTATGCCACCTGCTATGTGCAGTCCTTAAACTCGCTGCTGCTGCCTCGACCTCTTGCTCTATTCTTCAGCTTTCTCCTGTCTCCACTCTATTTTTACCTCGGCTGACTTGCTCTTTCATCATCTTTTTTTATTAAGGCTGCAGTTTTTACTGCTACTGTGTGAGGTAAATGTCCCATCGACTGATGACCGGTGCCCAGTAACCGACCCTTGATGACCTGAAATCTTAGCTTATATCAACTATAATTTCGCCTTTAATAGAAAAAGTTTTGCGAAAAGGCAATCGGTCACTGTTCAGTGTCATATAATTGACATTTTCTAGCAATAAATAATAGCAAAAATGTTTTACGGTGTATACGATGAGGTTCCGATATTTTAAAGTCATATAGCTAAGAAAGACGCTTTTGATATTAAGGATATAAACAATAATTTTAAGGTCTTCACGGAGATAAACATATATTTTTTACATCCAAAAATAGGTGACGACCCTATTCACAAAGAATTATATTCAATTATATTCAATAATTATAAATTAAATGGCTAATAATTATTTTACTTTGCTCTCAATCTCCATGTGCGGAAAAAAAACTTTGGTTGTGGCAACCAAAGTTATTAGTTGTCGTGGTTTGATTGGTTATGGTGTCCAAAGCTTTGGTTGTAGCATCCATTCGAAAAGGTTGTGAGAACCAAATGGTTGTCGCGTAGCGAGATTGTCAAATATACTTTGGATCTCACAACTAAAGTGTTTTTTCAGTGTGAGATTATATGAATTTATTGAACTTTGCACACTATGCCAATGTGTTAAATGTTTTTTGCTTCCTCATAATAGGGGAAGTTTTGTAATAGTAAAATGCTTTTTTTTAAAAGTTAATGAATCTGTTATAGAAACATATTTCATGTGCTTTTACATAAAAATTAATAAATAAGTTTTCTTCCTGTACGTGTGTGTGTCTGGATGTATTTACCTCAAATATTTCTGAAAGTTTTGAACTGATTTTCATCTTTCAATACTCATTTTCTTTCTTTCTTTTTGTCATGTTTTGGCTGAAAACTATTTTTTTTTGTGCTGCTTTTAAAACTTTGTAAATTAGAGAGATTCATTTGAAATGTCTCTAAATGTCGTACATTTTGAGATGTCATCAGTTAAGATAGTTCTTGTCCTACTGTATTAGTCAAAACAAAACTTTATATTAAATAACTAAAAATATATGACTTTTTCTGTATTAAAAATCAAAATATTAGAAAAGATGAATTTTAGTTATTATGTTATATTATAGAATTAAAAAATAAGCATTTTCTACAAAAATTATACTCTTGTACGATTTAACCGAACGTACAACAAAATTCAGGAAATGTATATCAAATATTTATGTAATTTAAGCATTCCTCGATATACTTGAATATAGCACTCTGTCCATTCTATTACTCCGTAACTAGATGGTCAAAAATTCCAAAAAAATTCAGGCGTTTTATTATAGTCTACGCTTGTTTCGTCTTAAATTTCAAGAATTTATCAATACTCGTTCTTTTACAACAAACGAAGAAAGATGTTTTTTACGTGCCGTCGCCATTACTCCAATGTTAGAGTATAGTAAATTTGCAAATTTTAACTGACAATATTACAGGAACGAAGTGGTCAATCAATCCATAATTTTGCATACATACACGTTACTACCTATATTAATGTTATACTAAATTTCATATAATTTCCAATACTTTGGATCAAGACAGCTTCCGTCGTTTTTTTGATATTTACGAACATGTGGTGTTTTGATATATATTCCATTTCTTGGAAAATCATTATTAAAATGTAATGAAAATTTTTTATTAGTAATAAAATCTGGTTTATATTTCAACGATAGGGTGTAAAAATACATTTTAATGATAACTTATACCTTTATGAGTAATATTTTTACACCTTATGAGCTCTATATTTTGTTTAGATAATCGGTTAATAATTTCTAAAGATATTTGAGTGTTTAAATATTTATATTAGGTGCACAACTTTGCTTC
>UELV01149194.1:0-21350 GCA_900490015.1 Megastigmus stigmatizans
GCAATAATCAACATTTTCAAATTAACAAGAAGAAAAATTTGAATTCTTATAGATACATTATTTGTATAAAGAGGCATTTATTTATTTATATTTTTATTTTAATCTATGGAGTAAAAAATAATTTGCTAATAATTCCGGGAGCTATAACCTAGAGCAAGTAAACATAATTTAATATTGCTTATTTTTTAAATTAATTATAAATAAATAAAGAACATTCTCGATAGACTGTTGTACTTTTTCTATAATGTTTCCTAAAGACTAATTTTTTGGCACTCCAAGAAAGTATCGACTTTCTGATATCTGTATAACCGAAAGTCAAAATACCTTCTTAAAATCTACCATTTTAAAAAGTATATCTATCAATAGATAACTAAAAGTCAATTTTCCTGTAGAAAACGTAATATCGTCCGTGTAGCACTTACTCTAACAGTTTCTCAGATATTAACAAAAAATAACACGAATTTTAACCTCAAAAATGAGATTTATTTATAAAATTTTCTTACAGATATGAAAGTATCGATTTCTGGTAGGAATGACAAACAATTTGGTCCTTTTTTCTAGAGGAGTTTTCGAGCTATAAATAAAAAACGAATACTAACCTCTAAAAGCCGGTTTAAGAAGCATACTTCTCGATCGAAATAAATTCCTTGGTTGATATTTTGTGTTAAGCAAATTATTTTGTTGATTCTTTTCCATGATGAATTATCTCCATGAACAACTACTTTTATTAATTCTATATTCGTCATATTTAATTTTGACTGATAAATCAGTTACAAATGCACTGAATTGTCAGTGGATAAGATTTCGCTGGAAAATCAGTGAATTATTGACTGATTTTTCAGTAGATGAATATCCACTGAAACGGCAGTGAATATTTAACTGATTTTTCAGTCAAAATAACTAGTTTATCAGTAAATTAATTTTTACTGACGAAATCAGCGAAATTTTCACTACTTTAAATTTAGAGAGCGGTAAGTTATTCTTCTTTCGTGGTAGCAACGGAAAGCTCTACTCGGCTTAGCGAGCTTTTATAGTCCGTTAAATCTTTCCGCCGTTTAACTCATTACGAGTTTAAATCGTGCCAAAGCTTAAAGTGATAAACGATCTTATAGCGACTCTATGCAAGCATCCTCGGTACTTTTGCTGCTGCTGCCATTGCTACTGCCCGATCCCGCCATTTCCAGCTGTGGGATCGATAATAGACTGCTCGATACGAAATAAGTCTTCTCTTTGTGAAATTAGATATAGATCTAAGGTTATCAAAAAACAACAATTCGTATTGAGATATGATTTCGAGACAAGCATTTACATGCAACAAAAATGTGTGTGCGAGTGTGTGTGTGTGTGTGCGTGCGTGGGTTGAGTGTATGTGCTCTAGTTGAAAACCGATGGCGATGGTCAGGGCTGCTGTAGCATCGTACATCTCCGACTTACATAAGAGTGAAGTGAGGAATTCTTTGAAATACGAGGAGTTCGCTTACGTCCGATGTTCTTTGCTCCCCCTTCTTCTTTTGATTTCTCTTTTTCTCTTCCCCTTTCTTAGTTCACTCCTCACTCTCTTTTTGTTTTTACTGCATTCTCGCTTTATATCAAGGAAAATATTTTTGCGCGAATGTTGTGTAATGGAAGGGATTGATCTGAACAGAAAACCGCTCCAAGTACAAGGGAAACCTTTTTAAGTTTTATTTTGGAACTGAGCCTTTTTATGACTTACAGAGGATTATTCGTTTTATTCTGCACCTATACTTTTTTCATCAAGTGTACAAGTTTTTTTTTCAGTTACGAAATGGAATGTTAGTATACTTGGCTGAACTATTTTCTTATTTTGGAAATAAGACTGTGGAGACAAGAATATGATACTATTTTCATCACGAATAATTATATTAAGGGGATGTATTAGAGTCGGAAAGATTCCAGTCTGTTTTTACATTAGTTTTGGTATTTTCTTTAGCCTGCTTATTTTTATTCTACTTATTACTCACTTTAATGTTTTTCGATATTTTTTTATTAGTTTGGCTACTGTTTGTAATAATCTCAGGAACCTTCACATTACTGTTTTCAGCTAATACTAATGTTTCAGGACTGATATTTGTAATTTCTGACTGATTAGTGGAATTATAAGTTCTAATTTCTTCTGATAGCTTCAGTCTCGCTTAAAATTGCTTGCAAATGTGCAATTATCTTAAAGGAATAAGCCCGGGCTGTGTAATTATCTTAAAGCAAAAAGATATATATAGAAAGTTGTGCAAAAACGAAAAGCCGACGATGAAGAAAAAACGACTCGAGAATAGAAAAATAACGAAAATGATACATTGATACTTAATATAGTTAATATATGTCAGCTTAATGGAAAAAAGGTTTTATAACAACTTTTTAGGGCAAAAAGATTTTATCTCGCGAAAAATATATCGCACAGCTTGAGGGGAGTTGCGGCGCTACTGCATGCCTTTAAGCGTAAATAAGAATTTCACGTAAAAATCTGTTTCAGATCGGTCCTTCGAGACTTGGTCATAAAAGTTGCGAACTATCCGGGGCAAGTTAAGAGCGACGTAAAACGAAAAGCATGTACATTTTCAAGTGGATCCTTAGCGAAACAGCGCGTCAAAAGAAAAAGTGCCGAGCACTGCACACATCCGTCGAATTTCGCTATGTAAATTTCTTTGCGAATAAGAAGTGGAGACCGATCGCCGATTATTCCACGCCATTATTCAAATCTTAACCCTATTAGAAGTTTATCTTCTCCCGTAAAAGAGTAAAAGAATTAAAGGAGGGATCAGTAAAAGGGCTCACGGCTATTAAATGCAGCGCGTAATGGACACTTTGACGGGTACGATCACTGCGAGCTTCAGTCTAAAATATTTGTCGTCGTCTTCGTAATCTTACGAAAAGTTCTCTTGAGCGCGTGATCTTTAACGACGCATCCACACCGCCACCATATAACTGTTCTGTTATTTCTCACTTCTGCACTGCTATTCGCTATTATCCTCTTTTTTACTTTCTTCGTGATTCAACACTGCAGCCGTTCATTCCCTTCAACACCAGGGAGCATTTCGCGCTGTTCGAAATGGCCCTCAAATTTTGCGGAAACAATATTTTCGTAATACGTGAGTACTTTTGCATTATATCGTTTATATAACTTTTGAACAAGGTTAACTACTTGGTAGATTGGAAAATTTACTATATATATATATATATACCTAAGATTCTGTTAGCTTTTCATCAAGGCGTACATGTAAAACGATCGCACGGTAGGACATGGAACGCTTCGCGTATACATCGTTCGTCCTTTATGCCTCCTCCATCCCTTCCACGTTTAGCAGATGACGCCGTGTAGGTCTTTACGATCGCGCCGTCAACGCGGCCCTGCAGAATAGTTCACTAGAAAGAGAAGCGTTGGAGAAGCTAACTGTCCCAAAAGTCGTTTGCATGTTCCGCATACTCTTGTCCAGCTGCTCCGCGCGCTCCCCTAGTTACTTAATGGACGGGCGAAATTCTCACTGGGCTGCGACCGAAACGACTTTTCGCAATTTCCGAGATTCGCCTGCAGAGAAGCGCAGCTACTACTTTATACGCCAGCTCCTTACAAATCGCGTGCGCGCCCTTTTTACTGCTCAGCGCATCACATGCACGTGCACGTGGAGCAGAGTGAAAAGTCTCGGAGCGCAAGTCTGATGAGCATACTACCTACTGCCGAGGAGTTTGCGGCGAACGAATCTTTGCCGGGATCTTTAACTGCTGCTGTTGCCGCTATTTCGCTCGTATGTTCTGACCTATTAAACGCACGCGGATGCTTTTACTATTAGGCGGAGGCTTGAATTTATCTGTGCGTTTTCGGGTTGGAAAAGAGCGTCGCCGCTAGAAAAAAATGAGTTCTTGCAGTACGAGTGCTTAAACGCACGATAGTTTAAATGCGAAAAATAGTGGATTGGCGCGTTTGACTTGAAATATTATAATCCGGCCCCATTAAGTGTCATTCAATTATTCCCATCCTATTTAAGACCATAAAACTGACGCGATTGCGCGCATGATAGAAACTCTGACACACGCACATTCAGATATAAAATACGTAGACGCGTACAGGCACAGTAAAATGCGTAGCATAGAAGTGCAACAGCGGTTGGCAACAAAATAATTAATCTGTACGCGAGCACCTACTCTTTTCTCGGCAGGCTATACAGTTATAACGGAGGCCGCAACGCGTGTTGCTGTCATGTCGCTTCACTCGGCGAGGATCGCGTGTGTCTCAGTTGCGAAAGGATTTGTGCGTGTGTGTGTGTGTGTGTGTGGGCGCGCGCACTCTTGTCGTCGCATCGTTTGAAAGCCGCCAAGAGGAGTTCGCATTGTTTAATATCCACGCACACAATCTTTCGCGGGGTAGAGAGAGAAAAAAACAAGCCATCAAACTTCAAAGCTCCCGCAAATGGGAGTCTGAGGGAATTCGAGGGGCTGCGCTGAATTCGCCTGTCTGGTTCACGACTTTGACGTTGATCTGCTCGCTGATGTGTACCTTTGATGCCCCTCCCGGCCTTTTTTCTACCTCTTTACCTTTCGTATACATCTCGAGCGCTATCCTTTGGTGCTTTGTGTGTATGGGTCGGAAAATTTCGGTGTAGCTAATGATGCGAGCAATGGCGTTGGAAAACGTTTGTCGACCGACATGATACTCTGAGGTAGATATTACTGTTTGTTTTTGCAACATCGCCTATTTATATCCTTCATTCCTTCATTTCCTGAATTTTAACTGAATTTCACTTCGGCTAAGCGATTAGCATACTCGGCGTGCGGAGAGCTGCGAACAAAAGAATTTCCGAGTCCTTGATGTGCACACGAGAAAAACAAACGTCCCGCGCCGAGATCCTCCCCATGACTTGGCGACTAGACTTGAACCGTTTCCTTGTAATTCCATTTACTTTTCCATCTCTACCGCCAGTTTCCAATCTTCAAATTTTCGTCCTTCTCTTGCACCATCTTCACTTTCCCTTTAATCAACAGATCTCTCTCTCTCTCTCTCTCTCTCTCTCTCTCTCTCTCTCATGCGGACAAAGACTGGAGTAAGATCTCTCCAAGTCCCCTCTCTGGCGAGGTTTAAGGTTACGCTATACGAGCAATTTTATTAATATGGTCACCTGATGGCTCTCGCGAACCGATTCTGCAGTTTATTTCGTATAACACGAATTGCGAGCGTATAGCAACGTTATAAATTTTACAGATTAAAGTTAGTATTATTATATATCTGTCAATATATGTCTATATATGAGAAAATTTTGTACTTTGTATTTTTATGCAATAAATTTTATCTATCTCTCTCATGCTGTATTTGTGAGAGACTGAAATTCGAACCGAGCGATTTGGCGGGCTCCCGACGTTATTCGGAATATGACATAGCGATTGATTGTGTTCGCACTTCCTGCCTCCAATCTTCGTTCGTTATAGGTACCTCGCGCTTAGGGAACTATCTACTCGGTACACTGCAAGCTGTGTTCAACAGACTCTCATTTTTAAACGCTTTAGCGAGGCTCGAAAGATATTTGTTATCGGTGACATTTGGTCAAACGACGTGTGCCTAAATGGCCATTTTCCAGCGCATATATGTTTTAAGTCAATTTAAATATTATATTAATTTTATTTCAATTTGTATTCGTTTATTGTTATAATTTTATATCATTTTAATTTTATGCGATATTATTTAATATATTAAGTTTATCTCTTTATAGCATCGCTTCTATTTTACGTTAGCGTGGGAGTACATTACTATGCTGGGCGATAAACTCTTGTATTTATTTATATCAGATTATAATTATTGTCTCGACTATTTGGTCCTTAGTCTGAATAAATATCAACTGAACTCAACTCAACTCTCTCTTTGCCTCCATCTCCCTCCCCCCTCTCTCACGCCATTCGATCTTGATAGTTCGTCTACACTCTCCATCTTCATTTTCAACTATTTCGCGCGTGAGCCCGTGAGTAGTGTCTCAATTAGGTGCGGACTGGTTTTATAGCAGCGGCTTTACGTGATTCTTTCGACGAGCCGAATAGAAGGATGAGGTGAGAACTGAAATGCTTACTTTGACTCTTCTTCTTCTTCTTGATCTTTCTTTTTTTTCTCCGCTCACGAGCAATCTACGGGATGGATTGAATAAGATATATTTGAGAATTGCAGCCTACTCGTGTGTATAGTTTCTCACACAATTTTTGAGTCGATCGATATTCAGTACATCAGCTGTCTCGTAAGAAATCGAACGAGTTATCAATTGAATGAGAGTTGCCCTATGAAATTTGAACTCGAATCAAATTTAACATGAGAATAAGTTTTGAGCTATTCTTTGGTAGAATAATTAACAAATAGCTCGATGCGGCAGGAATTGCGGCAGGAATTGCGGCGCGTGGTATTACAACTTGAATGTGCGTTTGCCAAATTGTTTGCTCTGAAATTGACAGAGTGAGAGCAGGGCGATGTGCGCCCTGGCGCTAGGGCTCGTTCACGAGCACTTAACCGAGTACCGAAGTCTTAAACTGTTTATTTTCTGAGTAAAAGGCTGCTAATCTAGCTTCGATTTTGTTTAATTTAATAAAAGACCTCTTAAAAGCTCTAAATAGGCTTAAATAAATAAAAGTAGAAAATAATTGTCTTACCATATCTGACTTGTCCTACTTGACACTAAATCGTATATTACAGCATGAGCAATAACAAACTTAATCAACATTCTGCGAAGGTCGAGTTACGGGTAAAAAGAAATGCTGGTATTGAAATAGTTACCGATTCGGCATCTCGATAGAAATTAAAATCCCTAAACAGCGCACTCTCAATCTACAATTAATTATGATGCAAGGAAGAAGAGAATACTGAGCCTGAAGCAGCAGCAGCAGCGAGGAAATTCAGCGGCAGCGATTCAAATTGAGGCAGAAGCTGACGCTGGCTATATACATACAAGCCTCTAAACAATGCCACACAGTAGCTGGCTTGACTACCCACTCAAGGCCGGTAAAGCCCTTGTACCCAGGCGTATCATCCACCATTCCAAGGCCGTTCCGCGCGCGCATAACCCCTTCGTCGTCGCAGCCTCCTCGAGCATCCCTACGAATCACCCTTAATGCCTCCCACCTCCTCGCTCATCTCCCATAGGAGGGAATCCATTTCGCGCGCGTGGCCGCCTTACGATGCCCGAGCGGCCAATCCACCTTTTACGAGGACTTTGATGGCTGCCTACGCTCCCGGCTTCTCTGCTTCGGGACTCCTCTTCTCTCTCTCTCTCTCTCTCTCTCTCTCTCTCTCTCTCTCTCTCTCTCTCACTCCCACACTATATATGTGCGTGTGTGCCGTCCTATGGCTATGTAAATGGGCAGCCATGTACGTGACTGAGCAGCTGATCTACAGGCCGAGTGAGATGAGCTGTCTTTTCACATGTATCTATGATCCTTGCCTGCACCAGGAGAAAGCAAGTAACATTCAACTTTTCTGATTGGAAGCTTGATTTATATGTGTTTAATTCAGTGGAGTTTTCTTCTTTGAAATCGATCAGATCGATAGTAATATCTATCGAGGGTTCTTTTCTTAAACTTTTCTTGCTTACTTGTAACTTATTACTTTAGCGTGAGGATTAAAAGCAACGAAATTCTTATTATCATCAGGACATTCTTGATCACATATAATCCCATTTTGGCGCTGCAGCAGTAGAAACTCTGCGAATCACCAGACAAGAATGTAAACATAAGCAAAAAGAAAAGCAGAGCAATGGAGGAAGAGAGACAGAGATGGATTCAGCATCAAAAGTCGCAAATAAAATGTTGCTCGTGTCCCTCCCCCGCGTATATAAACGTAGCAGTAGCGGACGAAAGCTCAGCGCATCCGTTTACAGATCCACGCCCGAGTGCTAAGTGTAATATCCTCGTAAATACGAGTATATAAAAATATTGCAACTGCCCAGGAAAGCATCGCTACCTGCGCAAACACCGGCGCGAATACGACTCTGAATAACACGTACATAAAGTTATTTCGATTTCTCTCCTTTTTTGTTGGGCTGATATCGAATCTTCCTAGACTGGACGTGCTACTTTTATACACACAATTGAAATTTATTAAATTCTAAAATAGATGGGATGTAAAAAATAGATTTTACAATTAGAGTGCTACAACTGCTGACAGGAGCAGACAAGAATCGTACGGCATAACAAAGCACTCGCTGCGCCTGAATATCAATGTTTGTAATCTTAAAAATTAATTGCTGAAACTAATTGTTGAAAATTATAATTTTCAAATACACATATTTATATTAACCTGTATTTAACCTGTAGGATACAAAACGAAGTATGTTTTAACGTAAGTAATAACGAGTTCAAGTCTGAAGAATTCGCGTACACGATTTACATCCAGAACAATCCTTCAATTTTAGATATTACGATTTTTCTCGCTGACTTTCCTATAACATTATTACAAATTACGTCTACACAAACTGTATCATTGCAACTACTCCATTAGGTCGAACCAAGGCACACCTAAACTATACTTTTCGTACATAAACGATCGCTGAACTATATTAATAATCAAATACATGATGCGAGATGGGCGATCAATTAGTTTTGCCGAGGCATTAGCCGCGGTGAATATATTTAAAAATTGCAATATGGACTGAGACACGCGCGTACACTTGGTATCATTTAGGAAACGGTTTAATTTGCTCATTAGGATGGGAATGGAGCTGCTACTGTAGCTCCTGCGCCACTGCTGCGAATTGCCGCGAATGATTGAGGAGAGATTTCTCCAAGGGACGCGACGGCCTGCGCGTATAAGCCAAGCTTTACACTCCTCCCGCGTGCTTTATGACCTCGCCGAAGCAAATTGAAACAACGCTGTAAAGTGAAAATACATAAAGTATCATTCTTCGCTAAATTGCTTTTATCCAGTAGGGACTGAGTGGCGAAAGAGGTAGATTTTGTGACTGCATTGTGCCATGCATGAGCTGTTGTGTTAATCCTTATTGATGATCTACGGTGAAGGATTTCTGAAATGGAATTTTTTGATCGAGATTGAGTACCGGAGTTTTTTGAAATTATAGACAATTAATCTGTTGTTGTGAATAATGTAGCTTGACTCGTAAATTGAGTAAACAATGATATAAACTCTGGCTTTTAATTTATACTATAGATATTTTTCATGTAAAACTGTCCACTATGCCACGGAAGAGTAAAGAATGGATCCTAATAAAGTAATTAGTAAAAATCAATAGTCTCTACTTATTAGACATTTATTTTTTCATAACGATGATAAATAATTTAGTTAGGATAAACAAAGGTTGAATTTATTTTCTTGTTCATCCTACTACGCTTTTTTTCTGTAACTGTTACTGAAAAATGTTGTTGAAAAAATAATATGAATTATCCTGTATTAGCTGTATAGAGCGTTGCTCTTAAAGATCAAGTCAAGATAGCAACATCCACCCGGAGAAAAATACTCTCTTTAAAATTAGTATAATCTTCACTAATGGTGAGATGGAGTCAAATTATAAAAACTTTACAATAGTTATAAAACTTATTAGTATACATTCAATAATTTCCGCAAGTCCTGACACTGGCAAATCATTAGAGTAGTAACTAAAAATTGCTAACGTGTGTACTAAAAATTATACGCAGTAAAATTTCAATAACTTTATTTTTTAATTTAGTAAATAATATTATGAATTTTGCTAAGCAGTGTAGTAAAATCAGTTATTTATACACTAAAAAATATTACTTTTGAAATTGGTATACCAAGCTTTTAATATTTGGCGTAAAGAATAGTAATAATTTTGAAAGTAGATGTTAAATCTATCTTTTTATTTGTTCACAAATCGCGAATGTACTACGTAAATTGGCGCTTCACTAATGGTCGACGCGCTGGTCGACTCGACCAGGTACCTCGAGCATTAGCACAACACTATACTCGCCCAACTACCTGAGTCTAAAGGCACGGTTGCCGGTTAACCTATGTCTAACGTACTTTCGAACGTGAACGTGGTAAAATTTTTCATAATGAAAACGTAGCACTTGTGGAAGTCTCCACCAGGAGGCTACGGACTTTCTGCACAGCTTTTATGCGTAGTAATAATAGGTTTATAAAGTAGCGATACATCAGTAGCTAGGTTAGGTTATAAATTTATTGGTAGTTTTATATGTGTACGAAAAAAAGAACAGGCGTGCGTCTTTGAAATGTAAATAAAAATGCATCGGAAAACATAATTTGTCTAAATAAGGATCTCAAAAAATAGAATATGAATTCAGATTTAATTTGATAATTCTAGAAAATAAGAATTCTTCGAACTTTGTTAAGTAGAAAAACATATATTGAATTCAAATTTATTATCGTTGTAGTTTTTAAAAACATTCATCTGGTATAGTAATAATTAAGAGTAAATAAATTAAAAATTGCTATACTGGTATACTAATTATTAAAATAATATTTTCTAGAACTTCGTATACTTCAATTTTACCATACTTTCTACTAAACATTAGTAAACAGCGACTCTGTCTCACCATTGCTGAATATTATAATAATTTTTCATGAAGTTTCTCGCAATTTTTAGTTAACTATTTTTCTCCGTGCAGCAGCAACGCAGGCCGTACAAAGAGCAGCAGAAGAAACTACAGCTGAGCCTTTCCGTATAGTGCAAGAGTTATAGCAAGGGCAAATAAATACACGGGAGAAACTGAAAAGGGCACGTGGGCGTGTGCTACTCTTTCATACAGCCAACGCAGAATGTGCGCAAAGAATGCGCCCTTGCACAAGCACACACAGAGTCGTTTTATCCAGTGGCATGAACTGTCCCTTTTATACGATTGAACATAAAACGGAGAGATATCTTGAGGAAGGTTACAGCAGCAGCAACGTTGGCTGTGTGTGCAGGGCTGAGGTAAAGAGGGAAGGCAAGGCTCGGGCGCGATATCGCTTTTACGATCCCCAAGGCTTTACTGCCCTGCCGTGAATATCGCTCACTGCTCCGACAGCAGCACCAGTACCAACCCTAGTGCTAGTAATAGCCCCTTGTGTGTGTGTGTGTATGTGTGTGTGTGAGCCTACTGCTGCTACCGAGCCAACCTGATTGCCTATGCTCTAACCAAGCCGCTATCCCTCTTTTGTTTCCCTCTGTGCGTGGGTACACGCCTCCCTGTGTCGCCAATGTATCGAGTTAAGGTTAGCGCGTTTGTTGCAGCTCTCTCCTATGTACTTACGGCCTACTGTACGTGTTGTTTGTCACACCTACGGCCGTCTTTTTCTTTTTTCGTGTCTATTTTGTATTTTAATTTACCACGTACATTCAGTACTTTCTTAATGCGAGACTTTGCTCTTGAAACAGCGAGACTGTCAGTAAACGATAAGTGTTTTAAACTGGAATTATTTACAAGCAGATTACACAGTCTCATAGCTGCATAGCTTGTATTTTAAATTTTATGAAATTTATACGTACGCGTATTTGCTCGCTTTAATGGCCGTTGTATTTCATTAGTATACATGCATCCCCAGCATATGCGTGCAATACTGATATCCTGCATCAGTTCCAGCAATAGCAGCGCAACTGTAGCATTTTGTTTGTATTTGTTTTAGTGTGTGTGTGTGTGTGTGTGTATGTGTGTGTGTGTTCACGATGTATATATATGACCACACGCGAATCGACATATAATCCGTTTTCAAAGCAAGCTACCTTTCAAGCGACTGTATCTCCTGACTTTACTTTGCTCTAATCTATCTATTACGCAAATGATGCTAGCACTACTGATGCTGGTTTGATCTAGGATTTATAAAGCGAGTTTGGTGTAAAATGTATGCGGATGTTCCGACAGTATTTTAGATTCTGAGAAACAATGAAAATTTACTTAGCTCTACTGAAATGTAAAAAATTGCATACTTGAGACGGGAATTTTTCTCTTCATTGTATAGAGTAGAACGGGGTAATGGTGGTCATTGGGTAATTATGGTCACCCTTACTTTAAGAAATATAAATGCTGCCATGTCTTGATTTTAGCACTATATCAAAGTCAATATAATTCCCAACCATTTCTATGTTCAAGTAATATTTAAAGTTTATTTAATAAGACTTTATTTATAAAAAATGTTTTTGCATGATTTTCATGTAGGAAATGCCATCTCGTAAATAAGCTTTATACATACTTTTATAGTATTCAATAACTTTGGCTTTGATTTTTTAATAATCTAGAAGATTGAGCAAATGAAATTGACCCAAAAAATTATTCATAAATTTGTTATATTGTCCGCAGATTTAAATTTAACGAGTCTTGTCGATTTGGGGTGCGCTTCCCATCAGAGCATCTTGCCAACGCATTTAAAGTTTAACAAAGGCATTAAGTCGACGGTCACAGTACAAAATCAAAAATAATGACATTAAGGAGTGTATTTATCCTGGCATTACGTAGCAACATAAGTTAGTTTTCTTATAGGAAGCAAATTTATGCAGTGACTACCATTACCCTATGCTCGTCCATCATTACCCCACAAATTATTGCTTTTTTAGCATCTAGCAATTTTTTTATTTAAGCTCTGAACTAAATTATTTTCAATGTTAGTCAAAGTTACATAATGGATAGTTAAAGTACACACTTCAAATTAACAGTTCATACTTTAAGATATATGAAAATATAGTTTGGAATAAAATATGCCTTCAAAGCTGAAGTAATCACCATTGCCCCGTTCTCCCCTAATTAAAACAAATTTTATACAGATTACATGTTCCGCTTCACTAAAGAAATCTACTTATTTTTCAATATTCCTGATTTATAGTGGCAAGGACCCTATTTTTATACCATTTTCGTATTTTTTTTCCATACACATCCCATCCTTTGATGCATCACGTCGTATTTTGTCTCGTTAAAGTGCTTTTCTTCATGTTTTTCGCCAAGATCCTCTGCATATACCGTGTCGCGCACAAAAAGGTGAAAAAGGTAATTTCTTAGAGCACAGAGCTACGAGCAAGATGGAGAGGGAAAAGGTGCGGGAGGATCGCAGGAGAACGTGTGTCCGTAAAAAGCGTGCGTAAAACTCGCCGCGGGCTTTTTTCAAGCCCGAGTAATATTACAAGTGATATTTTCTCCGCTGTATCTGCCCCCTTATTTTCTTCACTCCTATCAGATTGAAGGTACTTTTATTCACGCCAATAAATTGAGACAGCGTTAATGCTCGCAAATGTCTTAACTTTATTGGATGAGTATTGCCAGCTGGATTTTATTCTGTGACGTTTGTTGCAATTTACAAATAGGAATCGAACAGAATGGGCCAAAGAAATTTTTTAGCTAATTTATGCAAGTACGAATCCGAGAAATTACTGGATTATATATATATATACACTGTGAATTATAAGAATTTACATTATCTGAACAATGACAGACGCGTGGCGAAACGGTTCACGTAAAAAGAATTTTTATAAGTTTATATAGCAGTTATATGACCATTCGGAATATAACACTGGGATTTATTTTGTAACGCCTACTAGTCAATATATTACCTCGTAAATTATTGAAATAATGCAGCTTTCATATTGCCTTTTTATTTATATTATTTCAGTCGGACTATACGCCGAGAACTCCAGTAAGAGTAAAAAAATAAGGAAACAAGAAAAAACAGAGGGATGAAAAAAGGAGAACCCCGAATCGGCTTTAAGACACACACACACAGAGAGAAAGAACGAGAGAGAGAGACGCTTCTATATCCTAATTAATGGACGGAATAAATGTTACGGTGTATACTCGATTACATCGGCGTGTGAAACTCTGATGCCTGAATCCTCGGTCATTGGTTAATTCGGATTATTGGCTTATTAGCTCGTTAGGGTTTCGATCAATGGCGCTGCGGTACGATGCAGAAATTGGCTCCGCGATTAGCTCGGTCAAGCAGATATATGAACCTAACCGAAAATGATAAGAGGAAAATGATACTTGAAATCGATATTACGCGAAGCTTATCAAATAAACAAATTCTCGGCCAATTTAATATTCAATCTAGTACTTTTAGTCACAATCGACAAAGTATAACATTGCTGAGTGCAAAACATTAGAGAGAACCCAAGAGCAGTGAAGCATATTGATATATTAAACAATCATCTTTATCGATAGAGTACAAGATTATGAAGTAATATTTCATTTTAATAAAATTCTGAATAAGAATACAAAGACAATTCATGAAGTAATAGAAGAGACCGGGGTTCAAGGAACACACGGGTAAGAATCACTAACGGATTCAACTTTTTATATTATTTTCTTAGAAAATATAATATTGATAAACAAGTAATGCAATGAATAAAGCAAATCAGGCGGTCGAAATATGTCAATTTCAAAAAATAAGTGAAAATTAAGTTTTGCACATGTGCTATCGTTTTTTTTTAAAGGAAAAAACACATTGTAATAGATAGAAAACCAGCTTGGAAAAATTATTCTCATACGTTATAAAAAGGAAGAAGTCAGCCAAACATTATTAATCAAATTATTTAGTGCATACGCTTTTGAGGTAAAGTGACGCGCCTATCCACAGCACTAAAACTAATGAAAACATGCAGTCCGAATCAGGCTTTTCAGTTTCTAAGTACGTAGATCCCTCCATTGTGAATCGTATTTAAACAATGAATTTTAAGAAAAATTAATTATAATAAGAACACGTTTTATCTATATTCAATATTGGGATAAAAATAATTTGTCATATATTAGTTTAATAAAAATTTACAGTTTCTTTCAGTTTAGTGTATTCCGTATACTGGGTAAAGTGAATGCTTTTAAACATTACACTTGAAGTTAAATTTTCATGTATTATAAATTCATTTGAAGTATAGATATTTTTATTTTATAGATAGCAAGGTGTGAATTGCATGATAAACTAGTTTACACATATTTTTACTTAAATCAAACAATTAGATTCTACTTAAAAAATTTTTTAGGTTACTTTACTCCTCCTTTCTTCCTTAGGTTATAACCAAATTAAGTAATTTTCTTTCTTATCTTAGGTACATGCAAGCACTGAGGTTTTATAGCTTAGCGCCTGAGCATCACCGTGAAGCTGCCGCATTAAACGCAGTCCTTTCTACTGGTCGAATCCAATAGCCTCGTTCTGTACTGCAGTCGAAAAAAAAGCACAGGTAAGCACACGACTTTCTCCACACATTCTGTAAGTACAGCAACGCCAAGAGTGCTGGCTGCATTAAACATCGAAAGTCAGTTAAAAGTCGCGATAATTACGATCATTTCCGTATAACCTTTCCCCCCGCTCGTATCATACAAATGAGATGGAGAGAGAAGAGGACTAGTTGGCGCGTGAATACACAAGGTGCATGTTGCGGTTGAAATCTCGTGCCGATCACGGAAGCTATTAGCATCGATTTACAATCAGCTTACATCACGCTATTCCCGATAATGAGCGCATTTTTGCTCAATTGGCCAAACTCGAGAAATCTTTGCGGCTGAGAATGTGTATAAAGGTTAACAAAAAAGGGGAAAAGATTGAAAAAATAAGCGCACGTATAAAGTACACAATTTGCAAAGCCCAAGCCTGCATACAACGCCACGAATACGATTGTGGAATTCGATTAGAATGTCAACCGCACCTGAATCAATTATATTTTCCAAAAATTCGAGATGATAAATACGAAAAATAAAATTGAAAATTTTAGTTGAGTTAGCTTTATTCATCTTTGAGTCTCTCTCGCTAGGAAGCATCACTTAACAAACTTTGCGTGTACGTATTTGCGGTTCATTAACAAGGCATCTCTAACTGCCCCTCTCTCTTATTCTCTCCCACTTGCTACGAGAACAGCAGTAGCACTAGCTTGATTTATCCGCCGTACAAAGATACTGCAAGTTTATCGTAATGCTGGTTAGAGAAAGAGAAAAAAACGGTAAAACTTGAGACGAACAGCCTGGGGCTCCGATAAATTAACCGCCATTTACGAATCCCCGAGTTTTCTCGGGACTGCTGCCCTCCTCTCTCCTCAGCACACACAAAGGTGAGCTTCGCTCCTAGCTGTAGAGCAAAAGAGAAGTTGGCGCCGGGTTTCGCTCATTGTTTTGGGGCTAGAGAGCAGAATACCAGTGCGCAAGATTGCTTTGGATTTGGCGCGAAGGAGAGGGAGAGAGAGAGAGAGAGAGAGAGAGAGAGAGAGAGGCGAGGAGAGAGCAGCTCTTGGCCTGAGAAATTGTTCATTGTCGATGGCTAGATGTGGAAGCTATATTTCACGCTAATTAATTTCTTCTCTTTCTAAGCCGTCCGTGCATCGACAACTTCCTGTTCGACTTCGGATCTCGTATTGTTTCTTGTGAGTTTATCGTAGTTTGCAACTACTAACCATATACCCATGAAAAAGTTTGTTCTGGACGTTTGCCTAGTTCTTTAAGAGACATAAGTTCGAACATCCATCTTACACATTTGTTTAGAAAAATTATTCTATTTAATGTTTTTAAATCCAACAGCAATATGACATATTTTATTTTAAAAATAACAATGAAAATTTGGTAAGAGTATTCAATACTTATACGAATTATGAACGATGTCCAAGTTATAAGTTTTTATCGCTGCATGTGTACACAGTATGAAACAGTTGTACCAACAGAACCGCTAAACATAGATCGAACAGCCAAAGCTTATTAATTTTAATATTTTAATATCACATGCTCCAACGAGATAAGATCGAGCGGCCCAAGCGTCGAACGATGATGGATTAGCAATAAATTAGTCAATTAAGGTTCATCTTTCGCTGGTCTGCTTGACGTATATAACAGCACTCGAGTTTTGTCTCCATCTAATAAGTGGAAGGGTCCATATATAATAGAATCTGTTGAAGCGGCGAGTTTCTTTTTTATGCCGATCCACTGAACACAAATCTTTATTGCATCAGCCAAATCGTCATTAAGCCGGAGGACTCTGTTTTACCCATGGAGCTAATTCACGTGGCTCGATTTAATACTTTTCTAAAGTTGTTCGAAAAGACTCTCTGAGAAAAGAAGGAGTTGAATAACTATATAACGGAGTTGGAACTATATAATTTCCCAACACTGGTAATTAATTGGCTACTACAATTGGCGGTATATCATCCACACCCTTTGCCTGTGATGAAAAATGGGAAATGGTGAGAGCTACATCAGCAAAATTAATTGGCTTGAAAGAAAATCCATCTTCAGACGCAGAAAAAAATGTCCATTACACTTGCTAAGTGCAACTTAAGCTCGTCCGGGGTGAGACCATGCAACCGCTCGTTGCTCTTAGGCAAGAGGCCTAGATTGCACATCTTCCTCCAAATATCATTTATATGATCAAGAGAGAGATATGGATAATTAAATCTCGAATTGCAGAGCTTTTGATTTCTTCGTTCACCACTGTTTTTTCCAGGAGAAATTATCAAGGCAAAAATTAAATGGACCAATCGTAGATAGACCAAGAAAATAAATACAAAAGAACGCTCGAACTGGAAATTTCTAAACTTCAAGTCCCTGACTCTGCCAGTTTTCCTCGCTAAAATTTAATGCAATTCTCCCACGAGATGAAAGAGCCGCTGAAAGATGACTTTTCTGGTTAACTTTTCAACCAGAGTTTGCAGAGGCACCGCTGCTTCCTATGTAAGAAAAGTGAAATTCGCTCAAATTGGATTCCACCATATTTAAACGATGCTTTCACCCCCCTCTCTCTCCCACGAATATACGAGATTTCGCGGTAGCAGCGACAGTCGAATCCGAAAGTCTGTCGATGTGACTTATTGTTAGATCGCTAAGATTCATCATACTTGAATAATCATTTTTTTCCACAAGGAAGCTTTGTGATGTTGAAAACAAATATTTTTGAGATAACATTATAGAAGTATGTTTTGAAAATCCAGGAGTCGATATATGCTACTTTAAAAAATTATTGTGTATGTGCGTATGTGCACTAGCGTGCGCGCGTGTGTATGTATGTCACCATCGATAACTCAGGAACTATTGCACCGATTTTGTTGAAAGTTAGTTAAAAAGTTTTGTTTTCTTTTAAGGATGAAACAAAAGAAAGAACTATATCGATTATTATAACAAATCTATTTTTTAATGTTATAAATAATTGATAATTAATCAGGTAAATTTTTTGTTATTCTTTAATCTCATACAAGAAATTTAAGATTATCTTGTGTCGTTTAATTATTATTTACAAAAAAAGGGAAATTTTCTATGTAAATTTATATTTTTTAAATAAAATATGATAGTTTAATAAAATTTTAGCCAGTTGTTTATTGAGATAAGATTTCAATTCAGTTAAAATTTTAAGTCGTTTTGTTGATTAATTTTTAAGAAAACAAGTATTTAGTAGAGAAAATAAGTTTTCTTTCGTTTGCGATAAGTTGAGTAAAAATCGTTTTATCGTTGTGAAAATTTGTACAAGATTGATTTTAACTATCTTTTGGACAAGTTCAAGGGTGGCAACCATCAGATGATCAGTTTCAAAAATATTTTAATTTTAGTGTTTTTATTAAAAATGATTAAACAATGATAAAATACTTTCTTATCTATCGATTTACTTTAAATTTAGTGGGTTGATAATTTTAGTTTTATAGAATATTCAGTAATATTCGTTGAAAAATTATTGAAATAATTTTTTTTTTAATCTGTTATTTTTTATGGTTACGATAATTAAAAGAATTTTAAAATTTTAAATTATAATTTATAAATATATTATGAATGAATATATAATTTATGATATATATTGGAACAAATAATTAAGTTTGAGGAAACTAATATAGCAAAATGGCTATTGTTCTTTCATTATTATGTTTACTTTTCTTTAACTCAGTTTTTTCTTGTTTTATTTGTAAACAGAAATTGCATTTTACAATATTTTGATCTGACCTTAGCACGATGACGTTCCAGATTCAAGATATTTGGAAAACTCGGTCTTACCTGCAAAAGAAAACAATTAGGACGTTAAAAAAATACAACTGCAAATAGAAAGGCATCGCTCGTTCATATATGATAAAATTTTCAATACGATTCATGAAATTTACTATTTTAATGCGTATTTGAATACGCTATCAATGTCAGATTTTAAAATCATAAAGTTGGACAAACTCGGGAGATCAAAATGTCTGCGCACACAATTATGCGCAACTGGATATAAACGCTTTGAAATTCGAGGTTTGAAAGTCTTCTGAATATCCAAAATTTTGAAAATTCAACCTCATCTTTCTCACGTATGAGAATAGTAGCGCTCGATTTTTGGCGTTCGAAAGTTTGATGAAAAGTAAACTTGAAAAAACGCGTTATAATTAGGGCTTCACCAATACCCAATACTTTTCTTGGTATTGGCTTGTCTTGTCTCGAGATTCAAGATCAATACCAAGACAATATCAAAATAGAAATTTTCGATACTATACCAAGATTTCAAGTACCAAGAATATTATCTTGACAAGATTTTTAAAACAAGACCTTGCAAGACTCTTGGTCTCGATGGATTTTAATACGATTTAATAAGCTTTTTATGTCAATATGCATGTGCACAGATTCATTAATTAATTAGTAATAAATAATATTGTAGAATATATTGTTATAAATATAAAAAAGTCTAAATTAACTTAGTTTAAAATTTTTTGGACTAATAAAAACAAACAGGTCTAAGATAGCTTAAAAAATTATTTTATTATATATGCACTTTACATATCTCTTTTTTTAATGGACTGTGCATCCATCTGTTAATGCAAGTTAAAGCACGAATAGAGTCGTCTTTTAAAGAGCGTCGGCTCTTGGAAACAACCAATGACCCTTCCGACAAAACTCGTTCTGCTGCAACTGATGTGGGCATTATACTAAGAATATCTTTCGCCACATGTGATAGCGAGCTTTTTAATTTATTAACTAAAACTTAAGAACTACTTGAATAAATATTTTTTTCATTATTAAAATCACCATCGTTGGATTCAAAGCTATTTTCTTCCGCATCTTCAACTTGTTCTGAATTTTCGTCTGCTTAATTATATTTGCATACGTATTTAATACTTTGTGTACATATAGATCTCGAACATCTATGGGTGCATTAAATACAAGCCACTGAAATATTTACTGATTTATTGAATAATTTTAAGAATATTATACTTTCAGTATAAATTCAGTACAAATTCTGCATGTGAATTGGAGAAAAATATCGTTTTTAGGAGGAATGCATTGTGAAAAAAAAAATTATATAAAAATTTTTTTTACAGGTATCGAGATTCTTTTCGTGCACCTAGGCACAATAAGCTTCGGCGTGCATTATTTGGGCATCTTCATCAGCAAATAACGACTTTGTACATAATAGCAGTACAATAAATGAAGCGCACTACCTAGCCATAAACGGCATGGTTTATTTGTAGATGGATTTCGGTTAAAGTAGAATCTTACTCTAATAGAGTGCCTTCTTCAAGCCATTAATTTATCGAAACCATAATTTTTGGAAAATGTAATTTAAAAACGAGTAGGTATCAAATTCGTAATCAGCAACGTGAAACACTTTACAGTATACCTGAATACACCTATTAGAAAAGACTTTAGAAACAATAATATACTGGTTTAATTCTTAATTTTACAATAACAAGAATTTTGGATTAAAAGTTTATTCTTTTATTATTCAATAATTTGAGTTCACTATATAAATGCTTTTCCTCTTAGGAGGTTTTAAGTAATATGTAACCAATTATTATTTGTAATTAAATTTAGTGTAATTAAAATTCTTTCACAATTTATAAAGTTTCGAAATTCTAAATGTAATATTTAATTTTAATTTGATCTAACCTCGTTCGTAGTATATCGATTTCAGCTTTTGCTAATAAACGCCACTGCAATACTATAGATGTAAATCAACGTAAAACTGCAATCATCCGATGGCTTACAACACTCGAAATATTTTTGCCCAGTTTCCTCCCATAAATTGAATGCAGCCAATAGATCAGAACAGCCTACTGAGCTCTCTCTTGCACAACGTGTCTCCTCTGCTGACGCTTTTCAGAATGATCGCTGGTACACAGAGCCACTGCGTCAATATATACGCACATACAGGCAAAGGTAACATGATGGCACATTTGCGCAACGCACACTCGCAGCTATATGCAGTAGCCGGTAAGACGAGTGAATAATTCAGGGCCGATTGTACGCACAAACTTCGGTCATAATGAGCCGCGCGTAATGTCGGGTTATTACTTCGAGCCGTTACTGCTGCTGCTGCTGATTCGACTAGAATTTCTGGGAGATTCTACGAAAGCCTCTTTCCACTTGCCGGCCTTCTGCCCTTTGGCAAACGGCAGCGGCCGCATCTCCTGTTGCGCGCGAGGAAACGATGTGGTGGTTCGTTTGTTTCCATTCCAGCGTAAATGTACGTTCTTGCTGGGAAGGGGTGATGG
>UELV01149243.1:0-11992 GCA_900490015.1 Megastigmus stigmatizans
GATTCGGAAAGAGCACCCTCGAAAACCCCCTGCATAGGATTTTGGATAAAAATGACTTTGTTTTTCCAATAGAATTCTGTGCTTGAAAATGTGTGTACAAAAATGTGCATTTGCGCATTAATGGGTTAAATAAAATAAGAAAAATTTTTGAAGAAATCGAAATGGCGAGACAAGCAAAAATCGACGATATACCGATTCCTGTATTCGACGGAGTGAATTATTCAAGTTGGAAACTACGTCAATGACTATATTATAATAGAATCTAAAGAATGCGTCGAACAAGCAACAAAGAATATGGCCGCAAATGAAAAGGATATAAATGGCTGGAAGAAAAAAGATATTAAGGCTAGAGCAATGATTATGCGTGCAGTGTCAGACAAACAGATAGAATTTATTGGCGAGTGTAAGACAGCACATGATATGATAGCAAAATTAGACACAACGTATTTGACGCAATCCACGTCACTACAAATTATAGCAAGAGGAAAGCTGGAAGAAGTTAAATTAAAAAATTTGGACAACGTAGAAGATTTCTTTGCGGAATTCGAGAAAGCAGTAAACGAGTTCAAGGCAGCAGGTGGGAAGATAGAAGAAACAGAAAAGATGCGCTATTTGATACGAGCACTGCCACCAAGCTACAGCTACTTAGGGGACTTCATCGACGTCATACCAGAAGCATAAAGGACAGTAGAATATGTCAAATCCAAAATTAAAGAAAATAAATTAACAAAATCAAATTATGACAAAAAGGATAATATAAGTACTTTTACAGTTAAATTCGAGGGGAAATGCTTCTCGTGCGGGAAAACCGGGCACAAGCAGCAAAATTGCCGGAGTCAATAAGATAGCCGAGACAGAGGTGCTCAATCTACTAGAGGACAACGTGGCAATCAACGAGGCTACAACCCAGGCCGAGGTCGCGGACGAGCGCCAGGCCAACCCATAACCAAGTCAACACACGAGCAATATGGTCCACCACCAGAGTCGTGGGTAACCCAAGTATGCGACCCGAAAATAAATCAGGTAACGAAGCAAAGCGAAAAAATTGAAAGCGAAAACGGTAATGTAATTTATTGGCTACTCGACAGTGGCTGCACGGACCATATTGTTAAAAGCGATAATTATTTTGAAAAATTTATCATTTTGAAATATCCAGCTAACGTTAAATTACCGGACGGAAAATTACTAAAAGCAACAAAAATTGGAAATATGAAAATTAAAGTCAAAAATTATTATAATGAAAAACAAATAGTCTTGAGTAATTTATACTATGTAGAAGGTATTAAACAAAATTTACTTAGTGTTTCGAAAATAACAAAAACATGTACAATAATCACAAAAGAACAAAGTGCAAAAATTTTTAATGAATCACGAGAACTAGTAGCTATTACAAACAAAATTGATAATTTATATTGTTTGAAAAGTTATGCTTTAACAAGTAAGAATAAAGAAATGAATGTAAATGCAGTAAAATTAACCGATAAAGAAAAATGGCATAGAGCACTTGGACATGTAAATTTCAATTATTTAAATTAATTAATTAATGACAAATTAGTTGAAGGCTTGCCAGAAAAATTAGAAAACATTAATATGAAATGTGCAAATTGCATTCAAAGTAAAATGACAAATGTACCGTTTGAAAATAATAGAACAAAAACAAAAGAAATTTTAGAATTAATTCACATAGATTTAAATGGTCCGCACAAAACCACTGGTTATGGTGGAGAAAAATATTTTCTTACGTTTATCGATGATTACAGTAAATGTACTAGAATTTTCTGCATTAAAAATAAATCAAAAACAGCTAGTTGCTTTATAGAATTTGTAAATTTAGTGGAAAATAAATTCAACAAGTTAAAAAATTATAATACAATGTGATAATGGCAAAGAATATTTGAATTACGAAATCTATAATTTTATAAAATTTAAAGGAATAGAACTATTAACTTGCCCACCCTACGTCCATGAACTAAATGGAGTAGCGGAGAGATACAATAGGACTGCAATGGACATTGGTAGATATTTAATGAGAGAAGCCAAAATACATATAAGATTTTGGCCAGAAATTATGAAAACCGTAGCTTATTTGAAAAATCGTACAATTGCAAATACGACGGAGAATAAAACTCCATATGAAATATTCTTTGGCATTAAACCTAACGTTAAACATTTGAAAATTTACGGCAGTAGAGTCTTTGTCAGGATCCCAGAAGTCCTAAGAAAAAGTAAATGGGATGATAAAGCTAAATTGGGTGTATTAGTAGGTTATCTTGAAAACGGATACAAAATCTTAGTAAATAATAGAATAATTACGGCAAGACATGTTGATGTAGTTGAAGGAAATATTGAATTAATTTGTTTAGAAAATCAAAGTGATAGTGAAACTAGAGATATTGATAATGATGTAACACTAGAATTAAGTGATAGCGACTCAGAAAATCTCTCTCACTCTACTACGACTCTCGAGTCTAGTAGGGGAGATCAAACAGATCTTATTAATATTGTTAATGATAATTCAAATGATAACGATAACTCAAATTTTCACGAAAATGATAACGAAAATGATAATGATAATAACGAAAATGCGAATAGATTAAAAGTATTGCGAAAATCTCAAAGAAAAAGAAGTCCAGTAAATAGATATGGCGATCCTATCACACATTGTATTAGCGTAAATTATGTCGATGCAAATGTACCGAATACATTCGAGGAGGCGTCAAACTCCAATGAATACAAAGAATGGCAAAAAGCGATGGACTTTGAAATAAATAGCTTAATGAAAAATAAAACATGGAAAATTGTTGACAGACCAAAAGATAAAAAAGTCATAGATGTAAAATGGGTTTATAAAAAGAAAAATAACAATGTATATAAAGCTAGATTAGTAGCCCGAGGATTTCAACAAACAGATTATGTCGAAAATGTATATTCGCCAGTAGGAACAATGCAAACATTGAAGATTTTATTGTCACACTGTTGTAAAAAGAATTTATTCATAGAGCAAATGGATGTTGAAACAGCTTATTTAAATGGTATTATAAAATCAGAAGTATATGTGAACCAACCAAAAGGTTATGAAACAGGAGACAATAAAGTCTGCAAGTTGCTAAAGGCCCTTTATGGTCTGAGAGAAAGTTCGAGAGCATGGTATGATTGTTTTGACGAATTTATATTAAAATTAGGTTTTGTGAGAAGCAATTATGATTATTGTTTATATACAAATAATTCAGGCAAAGATCCAATATATATATTAGTATTCGTAGATGATTTCTTAATTTGTTGTAAAGACAAAAATAAAATAAACCAAATCAAAGCTAGTCTAATGAAAAGATTTTCAATGAAAGATCAAGGCCAAGTAGGTCAATACATAGCAATAGATATAGATTATAGTAAAGATAGAAGAAAAATGACATTAAGTCAGACTAAATATATTGAATCTTTGGCTCAAAAATATAAATTAGAAAATGCGAAACTATATAATACTCCAATGGAAGCAAATCTAAAATTAGAAAAAGCGAGCGAAATCGATGAATCAATTAAATATAGAAGTTTAGTCGGTGAATTATTATACATTAGCACAGGCACAAGGCCTGATATAGCTTATAGTGTTAATTCTCTAAGTCGTTACCAAAGTTGTTATGATCAAATACATTTCAAATATACAATGAGAATTCTAAAATATTTGTATAAAACTAAAGATTTAAAACTAACATATTATGATGATGTAAATAGTGAAATACTAGATTGTATGGTAGATTCCGACTTTGCCGGCGATAACTTAGATAGAAAATCGACAACAGGTTTTGTAATTCGATTATACGGAAATTTAGTTTATTGGAAAACTCATAAACAAAGCACAGTAACGAAATGCTCCACGTTTGCGGAATATACAGCTATGTCAGAGTCTTTATTATATTTTGTCAATTGTAAAAGGTTCAGTTCTGGTCAGTTCCGGTCAGTTCCGGTTCGGTTCCGGTCACTTTCTTGGTAATATTGGTGGTTTAAATGATGCCGGACGGATACTGAATTTATTATTTTAATATTTAAGAAAGTTTATTTTTTGCTTTATCTATAATTAACATTATGACGAAACAGAAGATTAAAAAAAAACAGTCAGTCAGGTCATTCATTCAGAATACACTCATGCTAATAAATATATTTATACTTAAAAACAGTGTATACGAGACAAAACAGAATAATTTAACATATAGAGAACTCACTTGCTTGCCCATAGTGTGTGTGGTTTAATAATAGTCTTTAATAAATATTAGCGTATGATAAATGTGAATGCCGCTCCTTGGTGACTAAGGACCGAGTGCAAGGAGATGTACATAAATCGCCGTCTTTAATCAGCACAAAGATGGAAGGTTGCGCAAATTGTCTGAGAGAGAGTTACAAAAGCTCGCAAATTAAATCTGGAAGGATCTCATACAAGTTGCTGTGCATACTCATGATACTGAAAATTCTTCACCCCTCCTAGTGCTCTTGGACTGGTGCTTATGGATAATGCCACTAAATACGTAGATTCATTAAGTGGAAGAATTTTATGCCCAAGTATGATGGCATAATACATCGCCCGAGCATCAACGTGCAATTGCTTTCTTTAGTGGGTGATGTGCTTATCCTTCGAAACACTGTAGATAAATCGTACACATATATTGGTGAGTCTGTAGGCGTCTTTTCTGCACGTCGAACGCATCAAGATATAGTACAGCACAATAACCAAGATGGGTTGAGACTGGTGCTTCAATCAGTCTTCTGTGTTTCGCCTCAGTGGTATGTGGCATGATAAACCGCAATTCACGTCCATTGTATGCTCTTCGTTCGATTTGTAGAATTTCGCCTGAAAACCAATTCTGAGATGGCTGAGATTATAATGGCAGGAAAATTGGCAAAGTCAAACATACGAGGGCCTGCCGATATTCGCCTCCAAATCCTAAAAAAATTTCAGCATATAATTCTACCAGCTGTGCTATACATTTTTTATTGCTCACTGCAATCAAGACTCTTTCCTTTAGACTGGAAGTGTACGATCGTCAGCCCACTTTTAAGAACCACAATACACACATAGCGTTTGTTAGCATCGTAAACAGTCTGCGTAAGGCGGTCGAAGACGAGTTAGTCACTTTTCTAGTGGACATCGACTGCACTTCTGTTTTCGACTTGGTGACTATTTCACTATTTAGATATAATAAACTTTGATCCCTTGACTTCTCGGATGAAGGTTCAATTCCACTAAAGCTCAACGCCCGAGCTGAGTTCTCCCAGGGGAGCATTTGCGGTTCTCCGCTTTTTTGTCTCTTTGCGAACAACGCCCAATCAATACGCAAATATTGCAAATATGACTGCTATCCGAATTATTTTACCATTTATTTTCATGGTACAATTAGGAAAGTGTGCAGTAGTGTCAGAGTTATTAACGAAGACCTCAACAATCTTGTTCTTTGAGCATCTACCACGATCTCCAAATTAATGCTGAAAAGACGAAGACTGTGTGATTTGGGTCGCGTGGCTCCCTGAGCCAATTTCGCGAAAGGGATGTGCCACTAAGGCCTCCCGTAAGAGTTTTGCAGCGATGTTGCGTCCACCCTGATAAAACGATTATATTGTGTAAAGCGATAAACATTTGTTAGTTAGGTTACTTGTCCTTCCGATTGATTATTGCGCGGGTTTACTTCTTCGCTTTTCCTCTGAGCTGGTTACAAAGCTTAGTCGGTGAAAAATGCCGCAATGTGCTTTGTAACCTCTACTAAAAATTTCAAGCACATCACACCTGCATATCGTGCGAACTGCATTTTGCCATATGCTGTACGATGGGGTTATTTATATTTATGCTTACTAGCATTCTGTCTTACGTTTGCGGGAGCTGAGCTATCTCGCAGAGACTTTATTTTTCCAGCTGAGCAGAAAATGCGCTCAAAGCATCATGCCGATTTTGACCTACATATTAAATGGATATTAAATGGCAAAAACAGGTATAAGAGCTCTTTCACGATTGAATCTGTGAGACTCTGAAATGCATTGCCACATGAAAATAGAGCTTTGAGCGAGATGCCGTCTTTTAAAAATAAACTTCGAGCGGATATGTAGTGTACTAACAAGGGGATCCGATTTAGCTGAAACTTTAGAGAATGGATTCTTGTGCCTAAAAATGAAGCTCAGTACCTATAAGTCCTTCAAAAGGACCCAAAACTCGAAGATAATGACAGATTAAGGGGGGTATACACCTATAAAGAGCTCATTTTGTCAAGATTCCAATATACTTTTAGAATATTATGTGAAAATTTTACTAATTATTATAATTTTTTTGTTTTAGGTGAATGAACATCAAAAAATTTATAGGTGTATATCCCCCTTAAGCAAAATATACGAAAAAACAGGTGCCGCTTCAAATTAAGATAACTCAGCATTTAAAATTTCTATTGACTGGCATGAAAAAGTAAATGAAAGAGGGAAAAATTTCCTTTCATTTTCATTTTTATTTGAGTCGTTAGCTTATTTCGTTCAAAAGTTCTGGATGATTGAAATTTAAGTACAATTTTATCTTGAAAAATAGTGGGAAAACTGAAGTCAATTTCAGGTATAAGATTCAGCCTTATTTTAAATCACCCATAACTTGTGAACGAAAAATGGTAAGGACTCGCATATTAATGAGACTTAAAGGAAATTTTTCCTATTTTTATTTGTTTTTTTTTTATACCAATCGGTAGCAATTTTAATTGCTTAGTTATCTTGATTTGAACGTGTTTTTTTAACATATTTTTCTTTTTCGGAATTGTGATTTAGTATACTAATTTTAATTTATTTTTAGTTTATATTTATTTAATTTAATTTTTATCACTTTTGTGTATTTATTTATTTAATTTCACGTTAGTGCTATTACACGTAGGATTGTCAATTTTAATTAACGAAAAAATAATTTCTACATATTATATTTATTGTACAATATACGAGTACAATGAGAATTCGTTTTTTATTTTCCCGATTTGTTCCTTTTTTAAATATTTTTATCATTTGTTTCCCTTAATTTTAGCAGTTTGCTTTTTTCCCTTCATTTTCACGTAAAAGTGTATTGAATCGAGTTGTATCGTTTTTCCCCACAACCCCCTACAAAGACGACTTAGCGCAAAAGGTAACCCGATAAACAGAATATGGTAACTACTGTTGTTATACGCATAAATATACAATTATTTAGGGTCGCAACTTACTGGCTGTATTGGGCAGGCCCGACTTATACTAGTTTTGTACCTCTTTCCTAGCTATCGCCTTCTCTATCTGTCGACAATAGCGCGGCCACTCCTTGCATGGTGCGTAGATAAGGGGTATTTGGATCGGGCCTACTAAGTCAATCCCTTTCATGCAAGTATAAATCATTCAACCTCTAAAACGTGAGCCTTCATTATACGGCAGCTGACTTCTCCACCCTACCCTAAAACATACATACAATTTGACTTCCAGTATTTCAAATAACCCTTCAAATTTCGGGGTAAGCTCAGCATAAAATTTGTGGACTGCATTGGACAGTACGTGCACTTTTCTTGGCACTTGGTCACCGATATAAATTCGGAAATTCTTTTTGTCCTTGTTCTAACGCCTTTCTTGCTTGCTCCTTGCCTGATCTAGGTGCCTTGCCCCTAGATCCTTCAAAACTTCCAGCTTCTTCGCTTTCCCTCTACCCATTCTGCTGGATTAATTCGTTTAACTAATTTGCTACCCTTTAATTCTCTTCCTAAATTTGGCTGGCAATACTTTTGTTGATGGCTGATGCAGTATTTATGGCATGTCCCACCTTATGAAAGTTCTAATCAAATTCTTTTTGATCACTCAATGAACATGTCGATCATTGTCTTCAATGTCTGGTTAGTTCTGTTTACTGATTTTGCCTGAAGGTGGTAAGGTGGCGTGGTCACATGCTTGATTTCATATTCCTGCAACATCATTTCAAGATCTTGTTGTTGATATAATAGCTCTGAGTTTGAACTCAGTGCCATTATCAGTGAGAAGGTCGGGCGTCTCTTAACTAAACAGAATCAGTTCTACTAGTCCCGTAGTTACTGATTTTCCATCCACCTTGGTTAGAGGTATGACTTCCACCCATTTCGTAAGCAAGTCTAGAAACACAGCAACGTGTTTTCTCTTGCTTGGCGTTAGTCCATTAGATCTGCAGCCATCACTGCACACGGTCTCTCTACTACTTTGTACCGTATTAGGTCTTGTCGCCCTAATTGAGAGACCTTATATTTTTTGACGCTGAGAACACTGAGTCACAAACACGTTTACGTCATTCCATACTCCCTTCCAATAGTATTCGCAGGCCAGTCTATCATAAGTCTTCTTTCTTCCCAGGTGTCCGGTCAAGGCCTGATCATGAGCATCCCGCGGTACCACCTCCTAATACTTTTTCGGCACTACTAATCTCTACCCCTCTTCAAGTGTTATCATGGGGTCAAACACGGTATCTTTGCGGTGTCTGTAAAGCACACCAGTCTTAACCTTTGGACTTCGGAAATTCATGTGGTATTTTGGTTACCCTCTTCAGTATGCGCAGATAGGCAGGATCTTGGATTTCTGTGAATGCAGTGGCTCCCTTTTTCTTATTCAAACATTCTTGACAGAGAATCTGGTTCATAATTAAATGAGCCTTTTTTTGTAAATTTAGCTGTTGGTTCTTTGACAGCCATTTGCGAGCCCTGTGATCCGTCACTGCTGTAAATTTATAACCCATAATATTCAAACTAAGCTTCTGTACTATCCACACCAATTTTGAACATTGCTTCTTCGTGGTAGTATTATTTTTCTCTGCCAGCGTGAGCACCCTACTCGCATGTACTATCGGATGATCTCTATAGAGATCGGATGATCACTATAGTGTTAGTACTGGTTCGTTAGCGTAGTCACTGGCATCATCCTGTATTAAGATTTGCGATCTGGTGAGAACTGGTGCTTCCGTCACTTTACTTTTTAGCGTCTCGAAGGTCTCTTATTGCTCTTTCATGGTATAACCATTCCTTAGCAGCTTAAGTAACAGGGCTTTTTATTCCGAGTTCTCCTATATTAACTGCGAGTATCAGCTGGTCATACACAAGAACTGCCTAAACTGTTTAATAGTTTTCGGTGCTAAGTAATTAACTACCGATGTTATCTTGTTTGCTTCGGGACATAGGCCCTCGCTATCCAGTGTAAAGCCTAATAATGTCACTATAGAGAAGCAGAACTCACACTTTTTCCTATTCACGTATAGGCTTGCTCAGTCTTCTTAATACAATTCCAACTAGTGCATATGTTCCTTAAATCCTTCCATTACTATCATAATATCATCCAAGTATCTGAAAATGTAAGGTTCTATTTCTAGGCTAAATAGAACGCCTATCAGCCTCTGGAACTTTATCGGAGCGTTAGACAGCCCGAATGACATTCTTTTAAACTGCCATATCCCTGACTCTTCTCTGCCTGGTCTTCTCTACCGGTATTTGGAAGTAAATCTATTTAAGATTAATCATCGTAACGTGTTTGGCCCGTCTGAGTTTGTCCAGGATCGAATCCATATTTAGAATGGAGTATGCAATGTTCTTGGCGAACCTGTTAAAATCTCTGTAATCTATACGAAACCGATACTTTCACCTATTCCATTACTTTTCCCTTTGCTCCTATCCGAATTCGCAGAACCCCGAACAGACCGCGTATAGGCTTCGAGATCTTTGTCACTGCCAGCGAAGCGTCTCCGCTTACCACCACTCACTCTCGATAATGCTTCTTCAAACTTCTTATCACCTTGAAACATTTTACAGAAATTTACGCCAAGCAGCATATCATATTCTAACTTTCTTAATGCTCGCATCGGCAGCACCTCGACGTACCCATCTCCCACTAGGTTTACTTTCAACAAGCTTGCGACTGGCGTCAAATCTGCGACTGATCCACGTACACCTAATTGAGTGGGTTCCAATTAGTGTCGGAACCCGAATCAAATAACGTTTTGCACAATTGCCCTCTAGGTATCGCTGTTAGGAAACTCCAATTTTCTACACTATACCGGCAATTTCATCATCCTCTTTGTGGTTGTTCTCCATCAGGTTTTATCACAATCCTCCCTCCCCCTAAAATCAAATTTGCTAAATTTATCTTAACATCTCTGGGCCTACTACTGGCGGCTGGGATGACTTCTGCAGTAGTTTTTAATAGAAGCGATTCATGTGCTATAACCAAGTTATCCATGGTTTTCTAGGTTGAACTGCCGCAATTGCTCACTAATATCCTCCCCCAATTAATTCCCATGGCGCTATTGGTTTATATGTGCTTGGCTTCCCCCGTGGATTCTTTTTCTTCTATGTTTGGAAGTACTCTCTCACTTTTCACCAATGGTGCTCTCATTAGTTTGCCTCATTCACTCCTTTGGGTCGGATCCAAACCTTTTTGTGACTCGGCGTTACGGCTTACTTCCCTCCCTTACGTCAATTCTTCCGGTCTTGGTGCTGTCAAAGGGTGTAACTCTACTGGCTTAACACAAGGCAATTGCAATTTCTCACACTAAGATGCTCCCTCACATTCTCTCAATAAGACTCCCATTGTCCTCTTTTCTGAGCTGATTCATCTGCTCTGGACGATGTGGTTTTACATTCCTTTCAGATTTTCGCAATTTGACTTTTTAACGACCCTTCCGAAAATAATCATATGATATATTATATGATCAAGCTTGGGACAAATTATAAGATAAACATATGATAAACATTATGAAAAATCATATGATAAGTTATGTGATAAATCATGTGATAAATCATTCGATGTCATCGAGAAAATCGTCTTATAAAATGTTACATGATTAGCCAAGTCACTTGTCATGTGTAAACTCAAGTGATTTATCACATGAAGAAATTCCACGAATATTGACTAGTGTTGCAAACGCTGTATCTTCTAATACTACCGACAAAAGAGGATTCCAGTATCCTTTATCTTTCAATAATCTAGCCAAGCAACCTATCTGATGAGGTACTTTAATTTTAGGAATAAAATAACACAGGCACACAAAAAAAAAGTGAACAGACCCAGAGACTAGACCTATCATTTCTTATGTATTTTGACGCGCTGAAACCGAATCCGAGCGCAGAATTGCTCCAGGACCCTTCATTTTTTTTAAATCGAGATAAACCACCCAGAAAATCAGAAAATCGATCCTTCGGGGGCTTCCAGTAGGTAAGGGTTCGGTGAAAAAGCTTAGAGTACCTGAAAATGACGACAAATGTTATTTTATATGTACTTTAACGCACTGTAGCCAAAACTGGAGTTTATTTTACTTGTACGCTCTTTAAATTTTGAAAATCTGGTGGAAAACCTAAAAAAATCGCTGAAAATTGTGAGGCTTCGCACTGAAAAGCTTGGGTTAATCAGGCAATGAATTTTTTTGTGAGTGTATCATACATGATTTTTGTGTATTTTGACGCACTGAAACCAAATTCGTGGTCTATTTTACTCGTACGCCCTTAAAATTTTGAAAAAATGGTGAGAAATCGTAAAAAATGCTATAAAATCGTTAAGAAACATTAAATTTTGCGTGCAAGAGCGAAGTATTCTAGCAATACTTTTTTTTGCAATTGTATTATACATGATTTTTGTGTATTTCAATGCATTTAATCTGACTCAGGTTCCAAAATCTCTCCAGAGACCTTTATTTTTTTGCGCCCGAAAAAAGAAAAAAAAACTGAAGTCCGAATATCACTGCGTTAGGGCATTTCAAGCAAAAACTCACCTTTAGTTTTTCAAATTTTACAACATTAGTGTTTTAGAAAAAAAAAGGTTACAACATCGAAGGCTACACAATTTTCTTACACTTTCTTTCGTTTGTAACGAACTCTGCTGTCTTCAAACGACCTATGCAGCGGATTTTTCTTTCTTTTTGTCCCCCTCGGCTTGGTTTCTCTTTTCAGCATCCAACAAAAATCTGCCATCATATTAACATCCCATTTTCCTTGGTAGCGGCGTTCCATTTCCTTGATGT
>UELV01149314.1:5198-15702 GCA_900490015.1 Megastigmus stigmatizans
ATAGTTTATGGTAAAACAGAGGCAAAACTATTACAACTATTGTTACTACGAATTTTCACGGGAACTGAGGGGTAAACATCTTAAAACTGTTGTTAAGAAAGATATGAAATCTTCAGTTTACAAAATTTTATTTTATTTGCGGATAAATGTCTTACTTTTATTATAAAGAGTTCCATTTGACTACGTAGGTAGATTAGGCTTCTTTACAATTACCTATTTTTTTATTGTTAGGACGACTTATTTCGGGAATTCGAGGATAAATATCTTAGAGTTGTTGAACACACGCAGTCTTCCTCTTACGAGTGATGAGGTGATTTATTTACATGCACGTAGAGATAATTATTGCTGCAACGATAATTTATGGTAGATCGGAGGCAAAACTCTTACAACTATTGATACTACGAATTTTTACGGGAATTGAGGGGTAAATGTCTTTAAATTGTTGTTAAGAAAGATAAGCAATTTTGAGTGTAAGATTTTTATTTTACGTACGGATAAATGTCTTACTATTATTATAAAGAGTTCTTTTTGACTAAATAGAACGATTAGGCTTCTTTTCAATTACCTAGTTCTTTTTATTGTTAGGATCAACTATTTCGGGAATCCAAGGGTAAATGTCTTAGAGCTGTTGAACACACACTCTTCCTCTTACGAGTGATGAGGTGATGAATTTGAAGTTATTACAAAAGACTTAATCTGATTTTTCGAAAAATTCAATAAAAGGAAGTAGAATAGTTTATTTACATGCACGTGGATCTAATCATTGCTATAACCTTAGACTATGGTAACACAGAGGCAAAACTCTTACAACTATTGTTACTACGAATTTTCATGGGAATCGAGGGGTAAATATCTTTAAAATGTTGTTAAGAAAGATATGAAACCTTCAGTGTACAAAATTTTATTTTATTTGCGGATAAATGTCTTACTATACTAACAAAATGTCTCTTTTGTCTACATAGATAGATTAAGCTTCTTTTCAATTACCTATTTTTTTATTGTTAGGATGAATTATTTCGGGAATTCGAGGGTAAATATCTTAGAGTTGTTGAACACGCAGTCTTCCTCTTACGAGTCATGAGGTGATTTATTTACATGCACGTAGCGATAATTATTTCTGCAAAGATAATTTATGTTAGATCGGAGGCAAAACTCTTACAACTATTGTCTTTAAATTTTTGTTAAGAAAGATAAGCAATATTGAGTGTAAGATTTTTATTTTACGTACGGATGAATGTCTTACTATTATTATAAAGAGTTCCTTTTGACTAAATAGGACGATTAGGCTTCTTTACAATTACCCAGTTTTTTTTTATTGTTAGGATCAACTATTTCGGGAATCCAAGGGTAAATGTCTTAGAGTTGTTGAACACGCAGTCTTCCATTGACGAGTGATGAAGTGATTTATTTACATGCATGAAGAGTTAATTATTGCTACAACGATAATTTATGGTAGATCGGAGGCAAAACTCTTACAACTATTGATACTACGAATTTTCACGGGAATTGAGGGGTAAATGTCTTTATATTATTGTTAAGAAAGTTAAGCAATTTTGAGTGTAAGTTTTTTATTTTACGTACGGATAAATGTCTTACTATTATTATAAATAGTTCCTTTTGACTACATAGGTCGATTAGGCTTCTTTTCAATTACCTAGTTCTTTTTATTGTTAGGATCAACTACTTCGAGAATCCAAGGGTAAATGCCTTAGAGTTGTTGATCACGCTGTCTTCCTCTTACGAGTGATGAGGTGATGAACTTGAAGTTATTACAAAAGACTTAATCTGATTTTTCGATTAATTCAATCAAAGGAAGTAGAATAGTTTATTTACATGCACGTGGATCTAATCATTGCTATAACCTTAGACTATGTTAAAACAGAGGCAAAACTCATACAACTATTGTTACTACGAATTTTCACGGGAATTGAGGGGTAAATGTCATTAAATTGTTGTTAAGAAAGATATGCAATTTTGAGTGTGAGATTTTTATTTTACGTACGGATACACGTCTTACTATTATTATAAATAGTTCCTTTTGACTACATAGGTCGATTAGGGTTCTTTACAATTACCTAGTTTATTTTATTGTTAGGATGAACCATTTAGGGTATCCAAGGGTAAATGTCATAGAGTTGTTGAACATGCAGTCTTCCATTTACGAGTGATGATGTGATTTATTTACATGCACGTGGAATTAATTATTGCTACAACGATAGAATATGGTAAAACAGAGGCAAAACACTTACAACTATTGTTACTACGAATTTTCGCGGGAATTGAGGGGTAAATATCTAGAAACTGTTGTTAAGAAAGATCTGAAAGCTTCAGTGTACAATATTTTATTTTATTTGCGGATAAATGTCTTACTATACTTACAAAATGTTTCTTTTGTCTACATAGATAGATTAGGCTTCTTTACAATTACCAATTTTTTTATTGTTAGAATGAATTATTTCGGGAATTCGAGCATTAATATGTTAGAGTTGTTGAACACGCAATCTTCCTCTTACGAGTCATGAGGTGATTTATCTACATGCACGTAGAGATAATTATTGCTGCAAAGATAATTTATGGTAGATCGGAGGCAAAACTCTTACAACTATTGTCTTTAAATTTTTGTTAAGAAAGATAAGCAATATTGAGAGTAAGATTTTTATTTTACGTACGGATGAATGTCTTACTATTATTATAAAGAGTTCCTTTTGACTAAATAGGACGATTAGGCTTCTTTACAATTACCCAGTTTTTTTTATTGTAGGATCAACTATTTCGGGAATCCAAGGGTAAATGTCTTAGAGTTGTTGAACACGCAGTCTTCCATAGACGAGTGATGACGTGATTTATTTACATGCATGTGGAGTTAACTATTGCTACAACGATAGATTATGGTAAAACAGAGGCAAAACTCTTACAACTATTGTTACTACGAATTTTCACGGAAATTGAGGGGTAAATATCTTTAAACTGTTGTTAAGAGAGATATGAAACCATCAGTGTACAAAATTTCATTTTATTTGCGGATAAATGTCTTACTATACTAACAAAATGTCTCTTTTGTCTACATAGATAGATTAGGCTTCTTTTCAATTACCTATTTTTTTATTGTTAGGATGAATTATTTCGGGAATTCGAGGGTAAATATCATAGAGTTATTTAACACGCAGTCTTCCATTGACGAGTGATGAAGTGATTTATTTACATGCATGAAGAGTTAATTATTGCTACAACGATAATTTATAGTAGATCGCAGGCAAAACTCTTACAACTATTGATACTACGAATTTTCACGGGAATTGAGGGGTAAATGTCTTTAAATTGTTGTTAAGAAAGATAAGTAATTTTGAGTGTAAGTTTTTTATTTTACGTACAGATAAATGTCTTACTATTATTATAAATAGTTCCTTTTGACTACATAGGTAGATTAGACTTCTTTACAATTACCTAGTTTTTTTTATTGTTAGCATCAACTATTTCGGGAATCCAGGGGTAAATGGCTTAGAGTTGTTGAACACGCAGTCTTCCATTGACGAGTGATGAGGTTATTTATTAACATGCATGCGGAGGTAATTATTGCTACAACGATAGTTTATGGTAGATTGGAGGCAAAACTTACAATTACTGTTACTATGAATCTTCACGGGAATTGAGGGCTAAATATCTAGAAACTGTTGTTAAGAAAGATCTGATATCTTCAGTGTACAAAATTTTATTTTATTTGCGGATAAATGTCTTACTATACTTACAAAATGTTTCTTTTGTCTACATAGATAGATTAGACTTCTTTACAATTACCTAGTTTTTTTTATTGTTAGGCTGTATTATTCCTGGAATTCGAGGGTAAATATCTTAGAGTTGTTGAAGACGCTGTCTTCCACTTACGAGTGATGAGGTGATGATTTTGAAGTTATTACAAAAGACTTAAACTGATTTTTCGAATAATTCAGTAAAAGGAAGTAGAATACTTTATTTACTTGCACGTGGATCTAATCATTGCCATAACCTTAGTTTATGGTAAATCAGAAGCAAACGTCTTACAAGTATTGTTACTACGAATTTTCACGGGAATTGAGGGGTAAATGTCGTAAAACTGATGATAAGAAAGATCTACAATTTTCAATGTAATAATTTTATTATTGGTGTGGTTAAAGGTCTCATTGTTCTTATAAAACGCAGTTTTGGACAACATATATCGAATAGTCTTTTTACAATTACCTAGTTCTTTTTATTTGTTACGATGAACTATTTCAGGAATTCAAGGGTAAATGTCTTTGAGTTGTTGAATATGCAGTCTTCCATATATGAGTCATAAGCTGGTGTTGATTAAGGTTATGTAAGCAGTAATTTTAATTGTCGTATAATTTTATAAAAGGTAGTTGAATAGATTCTTTATAGGCAGTGCGTTTAATTATTGCTACAACGATAGTTTATGGTAGAACAGGGGCAAAACTCATACAACTATTGTTACTACGAATTTTTACGGGAATTTAGGGGTAAATGCCTTAACTGTTGTTAAGAAAGATCTGAAATCTTCAGTTTACAAAAATTTATTGTATTTGCCGATAAATGTCTTACTTTTATTATAAAAAGTTCCATTTGACTACATAGGTAGATTAGGCTTCTTTACAATTACCTAGTCTTTTTATTGTTAGGATCAAATATTTCGGGAATCCAGGGGTAAATGTCTTACAGTTGTTGAACACGCAGTCTTCCATAGACGAGTGATGAGGTGATTTATTTACATGCATGTGGAGGTAATTATTGCTGCAACGATGGTTTATGGTAGATTGGAGGCAGAACTTACAATTACTGTTACTACGAATTTTCACGGGAATTGAGGGGTAAATGCCTTAACTGTTGTTAAGAAAGATCTGAAATCTTCAGTGTACAAAATTTTATTTTATTTGCGGATAAATGTCTTACTATACTTACAAAATGTTTCTTTTGCCTACATAGATAGATTAGGCTTCTTTACAACTACCTATTTTTTTATTGTTAGGATGAATTATTTCGAGAATTCGAGGATAAATATCTTAGAGTTGTTGAACACGCACTCTTCCTCTTACGAGTGATGAGGTGATATATTTACATGCACGTAGAGATAATTATAGCTGCAACGATAATTTATGCCAGATTGGAGGCAAAACTGTTACAACTATTGTTACTACGAATTATCACGGGAATTGAGGTGTAAATATCTTTAAACTGTTGTTAAGAAAGATATGAAATCTTTAGTGTACAAAATTTTATTTTATTTGCGGGTAAATGTCTTGGTTTATTATAAAGAGTTCCATTTGACTACACAGGTAGATTAGGCTTCTTTTCAATTACCTAGTCTTTTTATTGTTAGGATCATCTATTTCGGGAATCCAGGAGTAAATGTCTTAAGAGTTGTTGCACACGCAGTCTTCCATTGACGAGTGATGAGGTGATTTATTTACATGCACGTAGAGATAATTATTGCTGCAATGATAATTTATGGTAGATCGGAGGCAAAACTCTTATAACTATTGATACTACGTATTTTTACGGGAATTGAGGGGTAAATGTCTTCAAATTGTTGTTAAGAAAGATAAGCAATTTTGAGTGTAATGTTTTTATTTTACGTACGGATAAATGTCTTACTATTATTATAAAGAGTTCCTTTTGACTAAATACGACGATTAGGCTTCTTTTCAATTACCTAGTTCTATTTATTGTTAGGATCAACTATTTCGGGAATCCAAGGGTAAATATCTTAGAGGTGTTAAACACGCAGTCTTCCTCTTACGAGTGATGAGGTGATGAATTTGATGTTATTACAAAAGACTTAATCTGATTTTTCGAATAATTCAATAAAAGGAAGTAGAATAGTTTATTTACATGCACGTGGATCTAATCATTGCTATAACCTTAGAATATGGTAAATCAGAAGCAAACGTCTTACAAGTATTGTTATTACGAATTTTCACGGGAATTGAGGGGTAAATGTCATTAAATTGTTGTTAAGAAAGATGTGCAATTTTGAGTGTGAGATTTTTATTTTACGTACGGATAAATGTCTTACTATTATTATAAAGAGTTCCTTTTGACTAAATAGGACGAGTATTTATTATTATTAACGATAATTAATATAATAATTATTAACGATTCTTTATAGTAGATCGGATGCAAAACTCTTACAACTATTGTCTTTAAATTGTTGTTAAGTAAGATAAGCAATTTTGAGTGTAAGTTTTTCATTTTACGTACGGATACATGTCTTACTATTATTATAAATAGTTCCTTTTGACTACATAGGTCGATTAGGGTTCTTTACAATTACCTAGTTTATTTTATTGTTAGGATGAACCATTTAGGGTATCCAAGGGTAAATGTCATAGAGTTGTTGAACATGCAGTCTTCCATTGACGAGTGATGAGGTGATTTATTTACATGCACGTGAAGTTAATTATTGCTACAACGATAGTTTATGGTAAGATCGGAGGCAAAACTCTTACAACTATTGTTACTACGAATTTTCACGGGAATTGAGGGGTAAATATCTTTAAACTGTTGTTAAGAAAGATATGAAATCTTCAGTCTACAAAATTTTATTTTATTTGCGGATAAATGTCTTACTTTTATTATAAAGAGTTCCATTTGACTACATAGGTAGATTAGGCTTCTTTTCAATTACCTATTTTTTTATTGTTAGGATGAATTATTTCGGGAATTCGATGGTAAATATCTTAGAGTTGTTGAACACGCAGTCTTCCTCTTACAAGTGATGAGGTGATTTATTCACATGCACGTAGACATCATTATTGCTGCAACGATAATTTATGGTAGATCGGAGGCAAAACTCTTACAACTATTGTTACTACAAATTTTCAAGGGATTTGAGGGCTAAATGTATTTAAACTGTTGCTAAGAAAGATCTGCAATTTTGAGTGTAAGTTTTTTATTTTACGTACGGATAAATGTCTTACTATTATTATAAATAGTTCCTTTTGACTACATAGGTCGATTAGGCTTCTTTACAATTACCTATTTTTTTTTATTGTTAGGCTGAATTATTTCGGGAATTCGAGGGTAAATATCTTAGAGTTGTTGAACACGCAGTCTTCCACTTACGAGTGATAAGGTGATGAATTTGAAGTTATTACAAAAGAGTTAATCTGATTTTTCGAATAATTCAATAAAAGGAAGTAGAATAGTTTATTTACATGCACGTGGATCTAATCATTGCCATAACCTTAGTTTATGGTAAATCAGAAGCAAACGTCTTACAAGTATTGTTACTACGAATTTTCACGGGAATTGAGGGGTAAATGTCTTAAAACTGATGTTAAGAAAGATCTACAATTTTCAATGTAATAATTTTATTATTGGTGTGGTTAAATGTCTTACTGTTTGCTCCGTTTATAATTAATTTTAAGATAAAATAAATACAACTAAATATTTTTGGCTTTATCTTTATTTGGTTTATTCAATTTGGTTGTTTTTGATAGAATGAATAAAAATGAAAAAAAATGTAAAACGTTCTCGCTGTTCCGTATTTTGTTTCTTTTTTTTTGCTTAGCAACTTCAAATATTTAAAATAAGAATAAGTGACAAACGCGATAAACGCCTCTATAGCCGACCGTCCGCACTAGACATTTTCTAGCGCCACGTGCCCTCCTTTATCGACCGATACATTCGATCATCAGAGAGGAACCTGCGTCCGCGGACAATTAATTGTCGTACAATAATTCATATTTACTATTAAACAATAAACGGAACTAGCAATTATAAAATAAATTGAACGGTAACATCCTCCCGCCCCGTACAAATATTCATTTTTGTACTATACAAATTTAACTAATTTTCTTACTGGTCTTATTAAAATACCAGTTGCAGTTTGCACTTCAACTACGCGTACCTGGCCATCGTAACCAGGTAATGTACGGGTAACTACACCTTTTCTCCATTGATTGCGTTCTATATTATCGTCTAGAAGTAACACTATATCATTTTCTTTTAAAGGCTCATCGTTTGAAAACCACTTTTTTCGCGTAATTAATGTAGGAAGATATTCTTTCAACCATCGGTGCCAAAAGGAGTTAGCATAACTTTGAGCTACTTGCCACATTTTTCTTGGGCAAGTTGTTTGAGCATCATATCGTTTAAGTTTATTTGACCTGACGACGAGCCTAAGAGAAAGTGATTGGGTGTTAAGGCTTCTTGGTCTCGCGGATCTACTGAAACATGCGTAAGCGGACGTGAATTAACAGAGTGCTCGGCTTCTGCAAAAATAGTTTGTAGGACTTCTTCTTTCGGTGTGCTTCCTTTCAAAATAACTGTTAATGCAGTTCGTACTGAGCGTATTAATCGTTTCCACGCTCCACCCATGTGAGATGCGGTCGGAGGGTTGAATTTCCATTTAATATTATTGTCGGTTGCATATTTAGATAATTTATTTGAATCTAATAATTTCAACGTTGGTTTTAATTCATTACTCATCCCACTAAAGTTCGTGCCGTTATCACAATAAATAACTGTAGGTGTTCCCCTTCGCGCAGCAAAACGTCTTAAAGCCATTATCGCGGAGTCCGTGCTAAGACTTTGTGCAAGCTCTAAATGAATCGCGTGCGTTGTCATACATGTAAATAAAGCTCCCAATCGTTTTTCGCGTCGTCTACTTATTTTTACATTCATCGGACCGAAGTAATCAAGGCTACAATGAGTAAATGGACGTTTTTGAAATGCTAATCGTGCAGCGGGTAAATCTGCCATTTTTGAATTCGGTGGAGATGCGCGAAGTATCCTACATATATTGCAACTATTTACTGTTGAACGCAAAGATTTTCGCAGTCCCAAAATCCAGTATTTTTGTCGTAATTCGTTGATTACGGTTTCATGACTGCCATGGTAAAATTTTACATGAAATTGATTAATTATAAGCTTTGTTAAGGTCTCTTTAGCATCGAGAATTATTGGAGTTGTACAAAAATTATCATTTTTAAAGTTTTTGAGACGTCCTTCAGCACGTAAAACTCCTTGATCATCCAAATACGGACTCAATGCTAAAAATCGACTATTTTTTTATATAGGTATTGATTTTTGAAGTGCACTTATTTCGTTGTTAAAAGTTGCAGACTGACTTAATTTAATACATGCTATTTCAGCTTTTAACTTATTCTCCAAATATGTAGAATATCTTTTTTTTTTAAATATCGATAGCTTCTAAGACTCTAGTTACTGTCGCGTATAATCGAGTTAAGGAAGAAAAGCGTGAAATATCAATAAAATGCGAGACTTGCAGAGTGTTACAGCTTAGGTTTTTTAAATTTTTCTCCTCGATATTCGTTTTTTTGATCAACGTGCTCAATTTGTAAATTTTCAGGCGGCCAACAATCTTCCGATGTTCTTAAAAAGTTTGGTCCTAAAAACCATCTACTTTCAGTATTTAAAGCATTGGGTGACGGTCTGATACCGTCATCGGCTGGATTCTCTCTAGTCGGTACCCACTTCCATTCATCTGCGTTAGATAATTTACGAATTTCGTTTAATCTGTTGGCAACAAATACTTTAAAATCGCGTGGATCTTTCCTGATCCAATGTAAAACTATTTTTGAATCAGAACAAAATATTCTTTTAGTAATCGTAAATTTGTGTTCTTTTGCTATGATTTCTGCTATTTTCGTTGCAAGCACAGCAGCTTGCAATTCTAACCTGGGAATACTAATCACCTTTAAAGATGCGACGCGACCTTTCGACATAATAAAAGCAGTGTGAAAAGAATTTTTGGATATTGAAAAGCGCCAATAAGCAACAGCTGAATAAGCTTTCAAGCTTGCATCACAAAATACATGAAGCTCAGCTGTTGTTGTTTGAAACGTATTAAGCTGATAACATCGATTTATTCGGATGTTTTTTATATTATTTAATTCGCGTAACCAATTTTTCCATTTTAAAAATTCGGAATCACGTAAATGTTCGTCCCAATTAATATTACTTATCCATATTTTTTGCATAAGAATTCGAGATTGTATAGTAAATGGAGTTAAAAAGCCCAGCGGGTCAGAAATGGACATTATAATTGCTAGAAATTCTCTCTTAGTCGGTTTTCTCAGACCATTTAACAATTCATTAGATATTTTATTTGGATTTATATTAAAAGTTAATTTGTCGATATCGTTTAACCATCTCAAGCCTAAAACTTTCTCTCCTTTATTTTCTAAAGAGCTGTTTTTCATTAATTTAGGGTTTTCTATTTTAACTATTAGGTGCACAACTTTGCTTCCGCCGATTTTTTCGAAAATTTGAGGCTTTATTCTGAAAAAGTCATTAGCTGTTTATGATTCAAAGTACTGTCCGTCACTAGCCACTACTTTTTGCCATCTTTCGGGCAATTGTCGGATACCATCTCGAAAAAACGATGCGTCTTTCGAGGCGATCCACAAATCGATCCATTCTTTGACTTCTTCATAAGAATGGAAATGCTGCTCAGCTAGGCCATGTGCCATCGATCGGAACAAATGGTAGTCGGAAGGAGCAATGT
>UELV01149318.1:0-13046 GCA_900490015.1 Megastigmus stigmatizans
ATACAATAGAATATATCACAGTCAGAATCAATATTACGAACATCAGTATTTAGCTATCATTATTATACATATATATTCACACACATAACAGATAATATTTACAAAAAGAAAATCAGTCTAGTTAATGAATCCCAGTGTGCGGAACAGAGCAACTAAGCATCCAGGCAAGGAGGTATTGATAAACCGCCGTTTTGAATCTGCGCAAAGATGGTAAAAAGCGCAGATTATCAGGGAGTGTGTTCCAAAGGTGCCCACCTTGAACCTGAAAAGATCTTATACAATCAACCGTGTGTATCCAGAGCCGTCATTGACTTAGTGGGTAAGACGCTTGTCTGCTAATACAAGGCGACTCAAGTAGCCGTGGGTGCGATTCCCGTCTGGAACTCGAAAATTTTTTCGGGCTTTTTTCGGACGGAAAAAGAACCATGACTACGATATTTGTAAAAAGTCCCACTGGGCAAAATTGAATAAGGAAAAAAGTCCCACTGGTCAATACCTGGTAATGGCCTAAGCTCACCAGCAGAAGGCCAATAAAAACTATTAAAAAACAAAAAAAAACGTGTGTATCCGATCGTTGCTCGCGAAGGCGCGTAATATCGCATCTCGCAATAATTGCGCGTCACAGGGTGTAACCTCATTATAACTATTCAATTATTAATTTTCCTTGTAAGGAAAATTCGAAGCATATATAGATGGCTTCGATTGCGTTACTGATTTATGTTTATTATCACGGAGACTACTACATTATTTCTTGATCAATATCAATAAAGTTAAATTTCAAATACTAAATTCTGTCAACTGTTTTCGGCGCAGCAGGCGTATAATTTCATGTCGTGTTATGTGAACATTAAATTATCGGCTTTCATTTCAAGGACTGTCAAATAAGTCCTTTATGTTACGCCCATAAAGTAGGACACAAAATAGGAAGTTCACGCCCACTGCATTAACGAATAATTTTGCTATTCTAGCGTAGACTTGTGTACCCATGTGATCGCGCAGCCCGAGGCTTAAAATTTCATTATCTTTGGTAGTGTAGTTGCAGAATTAATCTTAAATTTATGACTACTTATATTAAATGTTTTTAACTGTTTCTTATTCGAATATTCGCAGGAGTTACATTGGAGTGTACAATGTCAAGCTGATATAAGACTCATGGTCAACATAAGAGATTCAGGTCATAATCAGAATGCTACAAAATTTTCATCTAATATACATCCAGCGTCTACAGCTTTACAGGTGATATTAAGCACACTATACGACTGTCTTTTTATGCTACATATATTCAAAAATAAGACGTGTTTATTACTAAAACTAGGTTAAAATTTATTAACTATACCAAAAGTCAAAATAAGATGAAATGTTGAATATTTATTATATAATATTTAGTATTTAATATTTAACTGCGCACTACTTTTTTCTATAATACTAGGGTCTCCCTGTCTTTTCCCGTTCTCATAAATAAAGAACTTCGTTAATTTGAACTAATAATTCATGTATTATTTTCTGCAGATCATACTCTTATGTGAATAAGTGAATTAGATATATTTCGAGTTTTGTCCCCCGTTGGTATAAAAATGATCTTATTGTTAGGATTTCCATTTCTGGACTGCCCAGCCGGTATGTGATTGTATTGTTTTACCTCGAATATTCAAAGAAATAATATTGTGTTTCTTATACAAGGGATCGGAATTTTGGTTTGGTGATTCAACAGAAATAATTTTATCATTCTCATCTGGTTCAATATTAATTTCTAGATATAAAAGAGTGAGAAGGTGTGGCACACTTCGTATCTGCTAATCAGCACTGTACATGTGACATTCAATTTTACCAAAGATTGTCTTTTTTATCAATCTTCTTGTTCATTCGTTTTTTTATTTTAAGGGGAGGTGGTAGCTACAGTCGCTCGAAAATTTGTTCTCACATAGCTGTGCTGCTATCACTGGTTGAAATATAAAAATCACGGACAAAAAGCATAATCAAAGGCACTATATATTGTAGTGACAAATAATGAATAAATTGCACATATTCTGCTGAATGCCGCGGCACAACAAGCGCGATAGTGTTCGCAAGGCTGGGCGGCTATGACAGTATCATGTCCTCGCGCTACACATGTTTACACTGCTGGCTACTACATACCTACAGCACTCTGACGCGTGGACGCATTGTCAGTTTGTGTATAGTAAGTGCTGTGAAAGACGTTTAATCGATATGATATATGGAGACAATATCAAGAGGAAAGAGTCGTTTACCTTTTTTATTAAGAAGTCGCACTTCACATTAAACTCGACCGTAACACTGGAAACCATAATGCTGCCAGTAATAAGATAAATCATTTATTAAAGAAACCCATTCAATTTATTATTTGTCCAAAAAAATACATGTACTGAATGGTAGGTAACAGCTCCAAGCATGTAATATTGCCAGAAGCGAGCAATATAAGCAGAATACTCCACATATAGTACCGCGCCAAAAAAATATGAAATCCATTTCATCGGTAACATCCGCGAGTGTTACCGAAATCAAATAAATAATTTATAAAAGTATCAAATAATTTTGTATAAGGCTTCCCGTTGATTTTATAAAACAAAAGTAAAAAAAAATAAATAAAAAGAAAAATATGAGATAAATATAAATAATATAATATTGAAAAGTAGAACATAGTAATCGAATTAATTAGTTGTAATAAGTATTAATCACAAACCTGAAGATCTACTGTAACCGTAATGGAAGTTATGCAAAAATCAGGTGAGAAAGAGGCTACCGGTGGAAGAGTAAATGTTTAAATCAATTTATCAAGTGCCCTTGATAGCTAAACTTATAAAAAAACATATTTATTGCCAGAAGTGTGGATGATAATCTTCTAACGATTCAGAACTACTAACGTCTTCATAAATGCCAGACAGAGGTTTGTGATTATTAAAAAAAATTCTATTTCTACCTTTTTTAAATGTTATCATGAATTAATTATATTATTGAATGTTTTTATAGCCAAGTTCTGATTGTGGCTGTAAAGCAGTAGTACCTATTCTCAGTTCTGACGATGTCAGCGGTACAGTGTCACTCAGCAAAACTACACATACAATCTCTACACATAATGAAGCATAAATAAATGTCGAAAATTTGGTTTAATATTTTGAAAGAGCAGATAGTAGCAAAACTATAGCTGATAATAATGTTACCATACGTGACATTTTTGCTGCTAAGTGTGGGTTATCGTCTGTGAGGGACGTGGGTAAAATAATCGCGATTTTTTTTTAACAAGAATTTGACGGGAAGAAAGGATGTCTCAATTCTGCAAGAGCATCGCTATCTTCAGAACTCTGTGCATGTAAGTACATTTCAAATTTTCGAAGTTTTTACATGCGTTCGCTCCATTCTCCACTCCATCTTATCGCGGCAAAATAAATACATACAACAAAAAAAAATAGTAAACAGATTTTCTATTCTCTTACAACATAAAAGCCGTAAAAGTTTTGAAGTGCTACGAGTGGATTCTAGGCTAATCTTTAGGCAACCGATTGTTCCACGCGCTGTGTTAAAGTCGGGCTGCGGTCAATAACCGCAAGGGGGCAAGCAGGTGTTGGACCTGTAAAAAAACATAAATAATTTGTTATTAACAATTTATCTTCATTATTCAATTTGATAAGGATTTTTTTTACTAAAAGGTGATACCTATACCTGTATTTTATGCCCAGCTAGACTTAATTATATTAACCCAATTGTTAGATACATGTATCTTGGTCCCAAAATCAGGGTACCGTATGGTTCCAAAGTCAAAGGAATAAGTCTGATAAAAAGTAAATTATATATTATAACGGCCGCGGATTTGAGAAGTTAGTCGGCAAATGGTAGATCCCTGTGATACCGGCATGAAGTAGCCGGTAGGATCTGTAGCTAAGTCGAGGCCAGTGCGGCGTTGGCTCAGTGTTAAGTAGCGCGCCTTTGGATCCTGAGGTTGTGGGTTCTAGCCCCGCGTCCGCGTACTTTTACCTCGATTTTCCTAAATCCTGCCCCGTTACAATATATATATTATAATTCATATTTCAAATTTTTACTCATTTTTGTTATTTTTTTCACATTTTCTTGAATATTTTGGTCCAAAAAATTTTGTTTTTTTTTGGTCTTTTCTTAAAATCTATGACACTTATTTCTTTAAGTATTAAATAACCTTTAATTTAAAAAAGGTACATCTAATTCCATCAAGATTTGACTTTAGAGCCACTTTGGATACGGTAAAGACCCTGAAAATAAGAAAAATAACATTAGGTAAAAATCAACTTTAAAGTTTGCTAAAATTATAATAATAAAAAACCAAAATAACCTTCAGATAATCTTTTGTAAACTTTTTTATCATATTTCTGGAGCTTCGATGAACAATTTCTTTTTTAAATTTTATGATCCAATACTTCAGACTCCTCCCATGAGCTGTATCATTCAAAAATATCTAATAAATCGGGATATCCTGTGTTAGTTCATTATAAATTGCATCACGTTGTTGTGGATCTAGAAATAATTGACTCACTTGAAAGTATTCAAGTACCGAGGTTTCCCCTTCTTCTGAAGACAGAATTTTTTCAAACTTTGACAAATTTTTTCTCGAAAACTATTGGTCCTACGTAAATACAAGTAAGGACATTTTTTCTTTAGGATTGATCAAAGAATACGAAAACAAAATATTTAAAGCGAAAAAATTATTTTTTTAGATTGTTGTTAAAATTTGTTAATAACAATTGGCGGATGCACTTTTCAGTTTTCAGACCAAAATATTCGTGTTCAGGAGGTCAAAATGCATAAGATAACCTTAGGTGGAATCGTGGACCTCGAATCGGCCACGGAAACCCCCTCAACACCTAGACTATTTATCGCACCGCACCATCTGCGTGTTGGATTATCACAAGTCCCATCTTATGGAGGTGATTTCGCAGATGGCAGTGACCAGTGACAATCTGTGTGAGTACTCTCACTTCAGCTCTGCCAAGACCCCGCATCTGCTGGGACCAGTCCAGCCTGACGTTGGGTCCGATCAGAGCCTTCGCCTGTCTGCACCCTTTTGTTCTATACCATTCCATGGTATGTTGTTCATTTACCCATCCAGAAACAACTTCCTTGAAGAAGGATTCATGGACTCCTATTGCTGGTTCTGGACCAATAAAGGCTTTCTTTGCTCTAAGTTTGGCCAGTCCGTCCGCTATTTCGTTACCTTTGATTTCTGAGTGCCCCGGAACCCAGTAGAGAGTGAGTTTGTAACGTTAGAGATAGGCATGCACTAAGGTGGCAGCTAGTGCAGCGTACTCCACGCGCGGGTCAACTCCCACAGCCGTGTTATACTCGGACTACAGTTAACTTTTCCCGGAGGATGATGTAGGTTCTTGAAAGAATACTTTTAGATTCAGGATTTAATATGTAGAAAATAATATAAATGTTTATTAACAAATAACAATGACAAGATTCAATTACAATGGTCGAACTCGGTGCTCGGATCGGGCCCCTCGAGTGTGACTTCACAGAGTTCGGTCACCGGTATACTATAACAGAAAATATTTCGGAGAACCGTCTGTCACACCTTTGCAATAGAAATAGATCTTAACTAATACACTTACATTATAAATTATTAACTATGATTATAACGAATAAACTAAACTATAATATCTCGATTTCGTCGCGCCTACATACAAGTGTGCGACCGGAGTCACCCTAGCTGGCTGTCGTCTGTGTAAAGCACCTACGGGTGGCGTTACTACGGTATGGTACGGTACGGTACGGACGGACGGAACGGTAGTCTCATACAGACCCTAGACGTCGGCCAGCTTGGGTGTGTTCGGTTACATACAGGGGGGGAGACTGTAGGTCAACTCCTTGCAGCCTCTGAGAAGGGTGGTGAAACCATAAGCCTTCTCTTACAAAAGGGATAGGCAAGGCGAAACCACCTATCCTACCCGGGAGGTCGGATGAGCTAGGGTACACGGCCTCCAACACTGGCTGACTACCTCACTAGCTTATCCGAGCGCTGCCTGGTCGGCTTCCCGGGGTCCTATCTATATCCTACGGACTGCTTTTCTGGTGGCGTCTTGGCCCTCGCCACCTAGCGGCCGGATGGGCGAACTACTGCGCGCGATATATTCCATATATCTGCTTGTGACGTTTCGTCACAAGTTGCACCTCTTCTGCCAGGGCATTTAGCGGTGAAATGCATTCCTACACCAGCATAGATAACACCTTGATGCATCCTGGCATAGCTAGAGCCGCCCAGCTGTTGGTGTGTATGCTGACGCGGTCTTGTTTTTTGTCTTCTAGTGCTGCTTGCGCACAGCGTAGGATGGTGCTGTATGTTCCCAATGGCATTAAAACACCCTTTCCTGGGTATCTCCGGTACACCCCTGCTCCCGATCTATCCTCTTTCGAGACTCCGTCTGTAAACTGAGCCTCACCGGTAGTCGAAGCAGGGATCCTATGTTCATGCAAATCTTCTCTGGATGATATGCTGATCCGATACTTCTTGCCAAAGATGTATCGGACTGGCATCTTGTCAGATCTCATGCTCCATGCTGGGTGAGCATCTTCGTTGAGTGGTAACATTGTATATTTCTGACTCCATCCATCACAGATGGTAAGTCTTCGGGATGCGTTGCAGGCAGCAGCTTTACTTATAAGGTGGAATTGTTCCACCCCTGCGAGTACTCCCAGAGCCATCGTGGGTGCCATTTTCATAGCCCCCGTTGTGGCACTAAGAATCAGTCTACGGAAGTGTTCCAGTTTAATCTGTGTGATCTTGAGTTCTGTTCTTCTCCACCACGACGTGCTACCACTGACGTATATGTTAACCTGGATTTAAGTATGGTGTTAAAGATCCATAGAACGGTTTTGAAACTGAGACCCCAGTTCGCACCTATCGCTCGTCTGCATAGCCAGAATGTGGCATTGAACTTTTGGCTCTGTTCCTCCAACTGTGGTTTTCATAGCAGTTTCCTGTCTAGGATAAACCCCAGGTATTTGGCCCGGTATTTCAGTGTGACTTCCTGACCACCCAAGAATAGATTCCTTTTGGCCCAACTTTATATCCCCTGGTGAAAAGGACCACTTCGGTCATATTCGGGTTTAGAGAGAGATCTTTATTTCTACACCACTTACTTAAAGAGTCAAGTGCGGTTTCCGTGAGATCCAGAAATATGTTCAAGAACTTTCCTCTGAATATTATAAGTATATCGTCGTGCGTAGCCGATTACTCGGCATACTAGTTCCGCAACATATCTCAGTTCACCGTCTATCACGATGTTCCAGCAGGTCGGGGATAATACTTCCCCCTGCGGGCAACCGTTTTCGACAGCGCCTGTTAGGGAAACGTCACCTTTTGTGATCACAAGTTTCCTGTGTCGCAACATATGTCGGATCCAGTCTATCACTATCCCGGGGATCTCCTTCTCCATCGCTGCGCATATGCCACCATGTCAGCGGTAGCGTTATTAAAGGCTCCCTCGATATCAACGGATGCCCCACCGCATATCCACGTTCTTCTAATTGCTCCTCGATTAGGGATACGGTCGCGTGCAGAGCTATTTCTGTAGAGTGACCTTCCCTGTACGAGCTTTGATCTCTCCTTAGAGATTGTTTTGTGAGTATTTTGTTCTTGATAAAGCGATCTACTAGCCCTTCAAGCGTTTTTAGCATGAAGGATGTTAGACAGATTGGTCTGAAGTCCTTCACTGTAATGTAGCTTTTCTTTCCTCCCTTGGGGATGAATACTACTTTAGATGTACGCCAAGCCATCGGTGCAAACTCTCTAGCCAGATAAGTCCTAGCAAGCCTCACAAAGGGGCCGACGATCTCCTCGAGGCCCTCCCTAAGCAGGACCGGAAGGATACCATCCGTCTCCGGAGACTTGTAGGGCTCGAAGGATTTCATGATCCATTTTACCTTCTTCGGATAGACAATTTCGCGTGTAAGTCACCAGTAGTCTGGATCGCTACCGGTTAGCCCCTGGTGTGTTTGATTGCGGGCAAAAACCATGTTGGTCTTGCCGTTTCCTTTCCTTCTATATCTATACAGAAGTTTTTCCGGCTTTCATCTTTAGCTGTTCTTACAAGTTTTCTGAAGTTGATTTGAGCTTCAAGCCATCCTCCCCAGCTCTCTTCGGTGTTTCTCCTATGAGCTGAAGAGTGATCTGGCTTTCTTCTTCATTTTTTCTAACCGGTTATTCCACCAGGGTACTTCATATCTACTTCTGCCTTTTTTTGGTTGGCAGTTAGTCTCATAGGCTTCGATTATGCTTCTCTGCAGACACAGCCGCTGCATGTATCTCAGCCCTAGTGTTGATTATTTTTGAGAAATCTTTGAGATTTCTTCTTAGATTATCCTTGTATGCAACCCAGTTCGTAAGTCTTGGATTCGTTATAGTTATCACCCTTGGGTTCAGCACACCTGAAAAAGTATGATGAATTTGAGCATGATCAGAGAGAGAAGGATCTTTATCCACACGCCAATGATATACCTGTCTGCACCGCAGCCATACGTTAGTGAAGTTAAGGATTTTGGTTCTTCCTGATTTTTTTGGTGTTGATTCCTCGTCTGGATTGGTTTGTAGATTTGTGCAAGCCGAAAATTTAATTTGGACTCAATCACTTTTTTATTTAGATAAAATTTTCTTTATTCACTTTAAATAAGAGTTATAATTTTTAGAATGATATCAATGCTTTGACGGATTTTAATGGATTTTTACGGTGGCTAAAAAATTTATAATGTAGTTCTTTTAATCGATTCGGTTAATTATTTGATAATCTGCAGAGCACGGAGCATCGCGACAGATAGATCTTGAGGAGCGCGGAGCTTCGCCGCAAGACCGAATCAAAGACTGACTTATCGTTCCACTTTAGTCCTTTATAAAGATTTAAAAAACTGTCTTCGTACTTATTTTGACTGTAATACAAAAGGTTGTGAAAAGCATCGCATGCATTTTACAAATTTACATAGGAACATTTTTCGTTTAATGATTGATCTGGATTAAAAGGTACGACGTACGACGTAACAACACTTTCACCTTCGCTAAACGTAAAGTATTCAATTTCAGGTATTGTGGAAAATAACTGAGATAAATAAAGCTATTTTGGATGATGAAGAGATCTGGTATAAATATATAAATTTTCAAAACACAATCCGTTTCGACTTATAATTAACCTTATTATAATATTTGATTTTCCACAAATTTAAGGGAAGCCGTACTTAAAAAGTACGATCTTACCGGTATTCTGACTATTTAAAACGCCGGGTCCGTAAGGAAACGTTCATATGCTCAACGTTATTTCTTGACTTTAATCTTTTCAGTCATATTCAGATTGATGACTGTTAACTTTTGTTAGATTCTTTTAATTATTTTCCTTCACTATCGAAGGAAAAATAATTTTTAATTTAAAAAATATTTTGGTTTTCTTTGTTCTCCTTTTTGTATTTAAGGCGAGATAATGAATTTTACTAGTGTAGAGGATAGAACACGAAGGGCCCCTCTTCGCTGCCCTGCGGCCATCCTTCTCCTGTACTCCTCTATCCGCAGTGCATCAGCCCATACTTCCGCCCCATAGAGCATTATGGACTCGCATAAGTGTACGTCTCCTGTAGGGTCACGGAACCCAATGTTGGCCATTACCCTGCTAAGTGACGCAGTCACAGAGGCCGCTTTGTCCACTGCTCTCTTGATGTGGCTCCAGAAAGTAAGTTTGGCATCAAGCATCACTCCCAGGTACCTCACCGCTGGCTTGGTATGGACTGTCACGTCCTGCACCTTGAAGTCACGTATCGTAGGTATACGTTTCCCTGAAATAAGTACGATCTCGGTTTCCGCGGCCGTCAACTCGAGGCCATGCTCCTCCATCCACCTGGAGACATGACACGTTATCTGATTGAGATGCAGCTGTGCTGCTTCAACATTCCGAGCGATAATGATCGTAGCTACGTCATCTGCATACCCAACCGGAAATGCCCCCTCACTCATCTCCATGGATTCCGTCATAGGAGATGTTTCATATGTCTGAACCAAGCACAGATCCCTGAGCGGCCCCAGCCGTGTGCTTCTTCTGTTTCGGACCATCATATGATTCATACACAATGTAGTGTTCCCTCAGATAGGGAATGTAAATTTCTGGATCATACTGAGTATCTATTCGGGGATCTCGAAATTATGCTGCATTGCGTTTAGGGCATCGATCCATTTAACCGTGTTGAAAGCATTTTTAACGGCCAAAAGGGCTACCAAGCTAACTGGGTGAGAAAAGTGATTGCCTCTCCCAGTAGCCGCAGCCGCAAGTACAACCTACTTGATCGCGCCAATGGTCGATCTTCCACTCCTGAAGCCGTATTGTCTGTCGTACAGGCCACCGGCAGCTTCTACGCCTTGCTGAAGTCGAGGTAGAATTAGCCTTTCAAGGGGTTTGCCAGGGGTATCCGGCATGGTCAAGGGCCTGAATGAGGAAGGACTGCCCGGAGGCCCCTTCCGTTTGTCGATCACAACAAGTCTCACCACCTTCCAAACGAATCCATTTCCAGATCTATGGCACGCGACGCCGAAGCCCCGCGGTTCAGGAATCCACCTCTGTCCACTCCTGCCCCAATACTGCTCGCTAATAAGGACAATATCAGCGGTCAGTAAGTCGTGAGAAACCCTGCTCCTATGTAGGTTACCCCGGAGAACCTGCGTCATTGTGCCGTCCGAGGCATTGCCGTACGATATGCTGGGCAGCCGCTAGGTTGCGAAAGATGTTGGTGCTCAGCTTCGCAAAGAAAACACAGAGACTCTGCTACCCTGCAGGTTGAAGCTCGGTGTCCCATCGCGTCACACTTGAAGCAGCAGGCGCTTTAGTCTGGGCCGCTGCAGTCTCGGCCATGATGACCGAAGCCTAGGGACCGAAAGCACCTTGTCACTTCCTTGACCTTCCCTGACTTACCTCCCACTCTGAACAATGTGTACAGCTCTCTGGAGAGTTTCCGGCACGTGACGAAACGCACTACACGCAATTTTTTGCCTATAATGACGATATACTAATAGCTTCTGCCTCTCCCGAAGAGCATGAAATGCATTTAAAAACAGTGCTCGAAAGATTGCAAAATTTCCATTTACAACTTAATTCAAATAAATGCATCTTCGGCACGAACGAGTTAGTCTTTTTGGGCCACACTATTAATAAAGACGGTCTTAAACCAGATCCCAAACTAGTGGAAATTATTAAAAACTTTCCCAAGCCCTATACTACAGACGCATTACGTAGATTTCTGGGCTTAGCTAATTTTTACAGACAATCGACACCACGGGCAGCCGAAACATACTGACACTTACTCGCTTTAATTAAGGGAAATAAAAAAAGGTATAAAACACCCATCATATGGAATATTGACGCGGAAAATGCCTTCCAAAAAGTTAAAAATGACATTGTTAACATAGTCAATTTAGCTTACCCGTGAGAATACGCGGAGCTGCGCATTACGTCCGATGATTCGGATTTCGCCATGGGGGCCTCTTTAGAGCAATTTGTCGGTGGAAAGTGGCGGCCACTGGCATTCTTCTCTAAAAAATTTACACCCCCACCAACCCGCTACTCTAGCTATGACCGCGAACTTGCGGCTACTTATGAAGCATTAAAACACTTCAATTATTTTTTGGAAGGTCGCTCCTTAAAAATTTACACAGATCGCAAACCCTTAAGGGTTCTACCTACTTTCTCAGACTAAAAAAAAAGCAATTTTCACTTTTTTTTTTGGAGCTACAAGTAAATTTATTGACATAAGGTTGATTGGGCATCATAAATACAGTCTTAAATTATACAAAAAAAATTTTTTTTTATTTATTTTAACAAGTTAAATGTATAAAAACTGCGGGTAACACAACTCCTTGAAATCGAGGTATGCGGCTTCTGTTGATAAAATCTTCGAGAAGGCTCATCTGAAACAGAAGGGCGCGTGGTTTTAGATTTACTATAACAATCCCTTCATAGTAAACCTTGGTTACCTAGATTCCATCGCTAATTTCAAAAATAGTGGCCAAATTTCGAAAAAAAAAGGACGTTTTTTACGTGTTTTTTTTTGTAAATTAAAAAAAAATTAACAAAGTTCTAGATTTTTGAGGTTCACTATGAAGAAACTTATGTATAGAATATGGTATAAAAATTTTGTAAGGATCGGTTTAGTAGTTTCGGAGAAAAAATCAACAAACGAACGAATAATGTTGTTTTCAGAAAAACGCTTTTAAAGTTTTGCTTTTTAAAAATTTGAAAAAAAAAAGTTAAATAACTGGTATATTTGACATTAATTCTTTAAATATATGTATATAGAATATAGAAATAAAGTTTGGTAAAGTTCGGTTCAGTAGTTTTGAAAAAATTCTTAAAAAATCTCGTAAAAACGTTGTTTTTAAAAAATCGCGTTAGCAGTGATTTTATGGAAAATTGTGAAAAAAAGTCACTTACATCTAGTCAGCAATGCCTGCGCCGTATGAAATTCCTTCTGTCACTTCAAAATTATCATTTTCTTCCATCCTTTCATTTCTACGAAGAGTTCTTGCTTCTTTTGATGACTCCAAGCTATGACGATTAGCTGATTTTATGCGCTTGTCATCACGCATTCTACAAAATAGCAGCGCAGAGGGACCTATTTTGACTCCCATTGTTTTCAAAATCTTTAGAACTGGATCAAAGCCCTCATTAAAAATGCAGGCTGCAATTTCGCACGCAATTTCGACAACTTCTGTCCACTGAATATATGCTTGGGAGCCATTGACCACACACACTTGTTGAACGACTCATTATTATTTTGCGTATTGCAGCCAAGACATCGTTCGAGTATTATAGATCGTTCTTAGTAAGATCTTCAAATATGGGTTTTAAAATCTCTTGAACGTCAGAAGCAAGGCGAGGAGGGTGTTTGTACTTGTAAAGAGTTTTAGTTCTCACAGCCTTCTGATATGAACACCAAGTGTCAGGTCCATTTGGACAATACGAGTGCTGGGGTTTAGCGTCCGTAGAAATTTTGTGATAAAACCCAGCCCATATTTCTTTACGCATGTCATCCAC
>UELV01149494.1:0-14255 GCA_900490015.1 Megastigmus stigmatizans
GTGCAATACCACGCACTTACCCCCACTCCCCCATCTCCTGTCCCTCCATGAGCGTTATTATACTACTTATAGCTTCGAAACCTTAGCATAACAACAATCAAATACGAGTATTCATAATAATTTAATTTGATCAATTAATTAATTATCGAATGTTTTAGAGAATACACTAAAATCAGAACAGTCAAATGAAATCCACTTTTAATTTAGCTGCTACTAACCTGTAATGCTGTCAATTTTTATACCTTCGCGTTATGCCTGTAAAGCTGTAAATTTTCAAATCTTCTCAAATTTTTCGAAAATACTTCTTTTTCAGAAGTATACGCAATTCATACTAAACCTTGCAAGAAGCCGTAATTTACAACAGATTTGTTAAAGAAATCAGCTGCTTGTACAGCTGTAAAATTTCATATTTATGGTTTCGAAAATACTTTATTTCTGAAAACGAATAAAAGTAATAGCAAATAAGAATCATTATTTATTTATTTATTTATTAATTAATTTTCTGAACTCTGAAGTTTTGTAAGGCCGAATAGCAGATGTACATACCGAATCGCACCTTGCGACGATAGCACAGCGTCGCGTAAACCCACACACGAAATTTCGCGATAGGCAGATCGCCGAAACAAAACAAGGCACGAACGAAGCCATCAGAATATACGCGAATGCACTTTTAACGCTGATGCGAAGGAGAGGCGGCATCGCACACAAAATACAACTAAGCAATTTATATTACAATATGAAAGCCGACTTCAGATTGCATATCAAGCTAAGTGAAATAACTACAGTAAACGCACTCATACAAAGAGTAGAAGAGGTATCGGAAACCATGAAGGAGATAAAAGAAGAGAGCAATGGCAGCAACCGGCAAGACCGTAGAAATGAAAACGCATATACAAAGAAAATAATATCGATGGCAGAGACGTACAACGTGCAAAAAACAAGCACGAAAATTCTGCTCTTTTTGCGGCAGAGACGGCGTTTTAACAAGAGAATGTAGCTGCAAGAAGGGAAACGATCAAAGGGCCGGCCCCGCATTCAAGCAGGATCGGCCCCAAAAGTTTCAAAGGGAGAACAGACCCTTCACAAAATTTAAAACTACAAACGTCACAGTAAAAGAGCTGATAGATACAGGCGCAGTTAACTCATACATGAGTATAAGAACCGCCGTAAGATGCAGACAAGCCGGATGGACCGAAGAAAAGGAAGAAAAAGCCGCAGCAATGGCGGACGGAACCAAAACACTATTAAACAACAGTGTAACCGGAAAATTCAAGGCCAATGGAAAAACAATCGCATATAAATTCCTAGTGATGAAAAATCTAAATTACGACGCGCTCTTGGGCATGGATGCAGTAATAAAATGAAACGCAAAGCTTACAATAAACGGCCAAGATATAACTCTCGAAAGCACGTCAGACAACTCGATATTTTCAATCGAGCAAGAGACGGAGCTAATGGAACTTAGCAGCATACAAAATAAACGTTTAAATAATCTCCTGCAAGAAGAGTTTAAAAAATTCGAAAGCATATCAGGCCCTACACCATTACGAAAATACGAAATAAAGCTTTTAAACCCAGAACCGCTAAAACAAAGATATAGGCCAAGAAACCCGGCAATGCAGGCTATCATCGACGAAGAAATGAACCAAATGCTGAAAGATAAAGTAATACAACCGTCAAGCAGCCCATGGAGCTCACCGATAGTAATAGTTAAGAAGAAAACCGGAAAGAACCGCTTCTGCATAGATTTTCGCAGACTCAATAAAGTCAGTGAAAAAGATTCATACCCGCTACCACAAGTGAATGCAACGTTAGACAATCTACGCGGAGCGCATTACCTGTCAACGATAGATTTGAATAACGGATACTGGCAAGTGGCATTAACTGAAGAAAGCCGGCCACTAACAGCATTTACAATACCAGGAAGAGGCTTATTCGAGTTTACAGTCCTACCATTCAGACTACACGCAAGCGCAGCTATATTTCAAAGACTTTTGGATGACATAATAACACCAAATTTGGCGCCAAAAGCGTTCGCGTATTTGGACGATATAGTAATAGCGTCTAAAACGTTCGAAAATCATCTCGAGGATTTAAACGATGTATTCAAGCGACTTAGAGAGGCAAAGTTAAAGCCTAACCCAGAAAAATACGAATTTGCTCAGAAAAAGCTAAAATACCTCGAACATATAGTCAGTAAAGAAGGCCTACACACAGACCCAGGAAAAATAGAAGCAATAAAGAGCATTGAACCACCGAAAAACATCAAAGAAATACGAAGGTTTTTAGGCCTTATTTCATGGTACAGACGGTTCCTTAAAAACGCATCAAAAATAGCAGCGCCCATAACCGAGCGAACGAAAAAGAAAACAAAATGGGCACGGGGAGAAGAGCAACAAAAATCTTTTAACGAGTTCAAAACACAGCTCACCGAAGCTCCGATACTAGCCTGCCCCGACTGGGAAAAACCATTCACCTTACAGAGAGACGCAAGTAAAGAAGGACTCGGCGCAGTGCTAACACAAGAAGATGAAAACGGAGAACGAGTCATCGCTTACGCTAGTCGCTCCACCAACAAGGTGTACATACCGAATAGCTTTGCACCTGCATTGTTTTATCGCACTTGATGCACGAAACGCTTTTATTAACTTAAGGTTTTGCCTTCGTTACGCATAATTTTGTATCTTAAATTGGGTTCGATAATTAAGTTCGAGTAATTTGAGCAGTAAACGAATTGCTTATCAGTATTTTAGTTAATCTAATCTTTAATTTTTCTTGACTTTTTTCTTCTTAATCTTTAATTTTACTTAACTGATTTTACAGTATTTTTGTCCTTTGTTCCGTAAGTATTACTTACTCTCCTGATTATTTGCATAGTAAATTTAATATTAAATGTATCTTTCTACACTTTAAATAGACCCCAAAATTTTCTGAATTTTCAGACCTTAGCAAAACCAGATTTTTTAATTATAAAAATTTAAGCTTATACGTACTTAGATCTTTAATACTGTTCATTGCAAGATGTAATAGTTTTTCTGAATAATATAAAAATGATTACTATCGACTATTAAAATGATTGAATAAGTTTTCCATACAACATATGAAATAAAAAAGCTATCCAGTATTTTTCAAAAAAGAAGCAACAATCAATTTTCGGTGTAAGCTAGCTCAGCTAGCTGTTCAATTGTCCCTGCGTCTCTTCGCGCTGCTCCATTCCACCTTTGGCCGCCGATTCTGCCGCCCACTATAGCCGCCCGCTGATTGGCTCATCTTCAGAACTTTCATCAATTAATAACTCGGAAACTACTTGTCGGATCGAAAAACGAGAAATATACGTTGTTCTTAGAATTTTGTAGTCTATCGAATGGTATATAGCCTGTTATCCGAAATTGATCCATTCTGTATAACCAAGGGCAATCTGATTGCCCATTAATATTGATTAAACTGCAAGACCTATAGAAAAATCTTTGTCAGTTTAAAATAGACATGTGCATTTATTGACATATATGCGCGCGCAGTTTATGCTGCTCAGCTAAATATATTGTGCGAGATAAAGTATAAATTGCAGTATAAAATTTAATGGAATTTCTTCACTTAGGAATAACCCTCTAATTGACGCTATATAACCAAGTTCTTTACGTGGGATAAGCCGCCCCTATTCGTTTACCTACTGGTTAAGCTGATAAAACCGAAGTGCCCGTCGTTGTTGTGGTCTTATACAGGGCGCTAATGAACAGATTATCAGACTCTACGGTATCGGATAGAGCGAATAATTCTAAGTAAAAAATCAGTAAGAAACTTTTCGGTCCGATCAGTAATTACTGGGTAATAAACGATTGAAAATCATTCGATCGCGCCAATCACCGTAGAGCTACAGCCCTAAGCGAAGCACGAGGAGAATAGAGTAGGGTGGTCCGCCGAGTACCTCCCCACCGCCGGTCGTCGCTGTGTCGTTTCTCTCTCCCCACTGTCATCGTATCTGAAACGGACAGAGTGAGGCATAAAATCATAATTTGCGTCATACTGTATTAAACATTTAATTTTTAAAGAATTTAAGTATTTTAGATTCAACTAATTCAGTCAAACAAGGAATAAATCTCGAGGTTAAGGGTTCTTTGTATTTTGAGAGGCTTACGAGTGAAACTCCATGCAGTGGAGGGTTATCCTTATGGAGTTTCACCATAAGGATAGCCCTCCACGATTGAGTTTCTGCGCCAAGTTCTCCACGAGGTATAAGCCGGCGGTCGAAACTCAGCGGCGTACTTGTGAAAGTGCGACTCGGGGTTAGTTCTCCAAAGGATAAGCCGCCCCCGTTTAGCTGGTAACCTGCTGGTAAAGGCTGGTGAAATTGAAGTGACTCCTCCTCCTGGCCATGAGTTTACATAGTCGTATGTTATTCAGTTTTCCTTGAAAATATTTCATTTTCTTATAAAAGTGTACCTCGAATAATGCTGTAGTGTGCGTCGGTGTGATGGTGAGTTTTGAGTGCTTTTGTGCTTATATTTTGTGATTATTTATTCTCCGGAGTTGTGTTGTAATCCTGTGCTTTCTTCTATATCTTTTTTGTGGCGTCCGTTTAATGTATGTCGTGTTTTTTTATGTAAAAAGCGCTCCCCAGCTGTTCATCAATATATGTACATGAGTATGTTTCTGCGCATGCATATTTTCTAGTTTGGGAGTCAGCTTTGATTGTACTTGTTTTGTGTATATTAATTTTATGTACTCTGTATTTTTGTATTTCTGTCTACTATCATCAATTTATCTTTCTTAAAATATTGTTTAATTAATTTTAATCGTGTGTAGGTTCGCCTGCAGTTCGAATCAGCTGTTGGTGATTCGCCTGGATGTCGATGTTCTTGCCATGGTTATCGACCGTCATCTAACATGAGTGGTGACCGTATGGGGACTGTGCGTAGATGCAGCAAGGCACAAAGTTTTGAAACTTGCTTGGCTGAGAATTGTGATTTTTATTAATCCTGTACAATTCGTTCAATACTTAAAGGATTGGTTAGTAATTTTTAATAATTTCTGTTGTTCTTGTTTTTATAATAATTGATTTTTAGACTGTTTAATGTTATACTAATATAATAAAGAGACAGCGTTTGTTTGTATGGTTATAAAAATCTCAAAATCTACTTAACCGATTACAACGAAATTTTGATAAGATACATTTTTGGCATCGTGGAGTATAGCATAGGCTAGGTTTTGTATTAAAATATATCACAAACTATTAAAAAAATGAATCAGGGACTACTTTACATACGCGTAGCGTAGTAATATAGAGGAACAACGGCGTGCGGCGGTCGGCCGGCGGAATACTCGCGCAGTTGCGCGCCACCGTGTAGGAAAGCAGAGTCGCGCGTCTGCCACCAGGCGACGACGCACAGCTTTTGGCGAATACGTACAGTAACATTTGTCGCCGAGAATATAAATAGGAGCGTGAAACCCGGTATGGAGCAAACCGTTTTTGAATAAAATTTTTTGTGCTGTACTCCATATATGTTCCTTAGCGAATATTCTTACTGACTGTTTTGATTTTAAAACTTATTATTTTATTTGTGGACATTTTTTAAAATGCCTAAAACAAATTTGGCTCGAAATTCATCTTATCCGAAATTCTCAGATCAAGCTACATTTTTCGTTCAAAATCAAATGGATGAGTTGCAAAAATATCTCAATGGACGATACATATGTACCTCAGAAGCTACCTGGCGATTTTTTGATTTTTCAATTCATGAGCGATTTCCAGCCGTTATACACTTAGCTGTTCATTTAGAAAATAATCATTAAGAAATATTACTTAAGTCGACTGCACTCTACTATAAACTGACAAAGATTTTTCTATTGGTCTTACAGTCTAATCAATATTAATGGGCAATCAGATTGCCCTTGTTTATAATCACCTCCGCAGAATCTGAAATAAACTTATATTTAAACCTGAAAAAAACATATATTAGTAAAGGATAATTTGATCGCCCTCCACCACCCAAACGCCCGACGTTTCGAGCCCGCTCCGGCTCCTCCTCAGGGACAGAAAATAATCAACGTGTTTTTTTTACTTCTGAAAACATTCACGATATTATTAAAAATGCACGAAAAACTACTCTTACTGGATTTTTTGATCTTTGTAAAACAGATGAATTTGCAAAAACACTTTCATATGTTAAAGTTCCTAGCTATTATACATGGAATAACAATAAATTTTCAAGGCAAAAGCGTGGAATAGATGTGCAAGGATATCCTGGTATTAAAAAGGACTCAGCTCTTGGCAGAGTTTACACTATTCATCCAAATCAGGGTGAATGCTTTCATTTGCGAATGTTACTACACCACATTCGTGGTCCTACATCTTTTTATGATCTGCGAACTGTTAATGGTATACTTCATCCGACGTTTCAATCTGCTTGCGCAGAACTTGGGCTTCTGGAATGATAATCAATGGAAGGAAACTATTATTGATAGTACTTTATTAAAATCACCTTCAAAGTTACGAGATTTGTTTACAATTATTTTGGTGTTTTGTCAACCTTCTCAACCTTCTATATTGTGGGATGCTTTCAAACCAGACTTTTGTGAAGATATACTTCACAGAATACAGCAAAATAATAATTTAATTACAAATTTCACTGACTATATTTGGAATTAAGGGCTTATTCAGATTGAAGACAAAGTGGAAACTCTTAGTGGTAAATATTTATGCGACTATGGCATGCCTACACCTATCCGTGGTGAAAAAACTATTTGCAACCCCTACGATTCATCGTTAAGACAAGCTTATGATGTAAATGACTTGAACGAGTATGTACGTTTAAATCTCTGCAAATTAATACAAGGTCAAAAATATGCATATGATTTAATAATCGATAGTTATGGTAAAGAAAAAGGTAAATTATTTTTTGTAGATGCTCCAGGAGGAGCAGGCAAGTCTTTCTTACCTAATTTAATATTGGCTTACGTTTGATCTAAAGGACATTTAGCACTTGCAGTTCCATCTTCAGGAATTGTTGCCACTCTTCTTAGTGGTGGTAGAACATCCCATTCTACTTTTAAGCTGCCGTTAAACGTGTCATGTGAACAAGAGTCTGTTTGTTCAATACGTAAGAATGATCTTTTTGGGAAAATCTTACAAGATGCTACACTAATTGTTTGGGACGAATGCACTATGAGTCACCGTGCTCATATTGAGGCAATTGACCGCACGTTGAAAGATATAAGATCTTCCACTAAATTAATGGGTGGTCTAACTTTAGTTTTTGCTGGAGATTTTCGGCAATCATTACCTGTAATTTTAAGAGGGACTCGAGCCAACAATCATGTCTTAAATCATATCTTAAATCGTCACCAATTTAGAATTTTGTACACACATTAAATTTACGAACTAATATGAGAGTTCACCTTGGAGGAGACAATGCTGAAATTCCAGTAAAATTTCTTAGTGTAGGAGATAGAACGATTCCGAACAATAATGGATATATATCTATCGATCAAACAATAGGTACAGTTGTCGAAAATATCCACGAACTAATAATTAAAGTTTATCTTCAAACTAAAAATATTTCTTCACAATCTTTTGAGTGGTTGTGTGAAAGAGAAATAATAACACCTAGAAACACGTCAGCTTTTGAAATAAATAATATTATTTTAGAAAAGTTAGAAGGAGAATTTAAAGTATATAAATCTATTGACACAGTTTTAAACACTGACGATGCTGACCATTATTCACCAGAATTTTTAAATTCTCTGAACAAGCAGGTTGCCCTCCGCACCGACTTTGCCTCAAAATAGGAGCCCTTATTATTCTATTAAGAAATCTTAATCCCCCTAATTTATGCAATGGTACCAGGTTGCAAATTAAAATATGCAAAATAATATTATACAAACAACTACTCTCACAGGCCCTGCAAAGGGTGGAATAGCAACTAATTCCTCGCATCCCTACGATCCCTACTGACTTACCCTTCCAATTCAAAAGACTATAATTTCCTATCAAACCTTCTTTCGCTATTACAATTAACAAGTCATAGGGTCAAATGTTTAAAAATGTAGGAATTGATTTACGATCAGATTGTTTTTTCCATGGTCAATTATATGTGGGTCTCTCAAGGACTGGTAACTCTAAAAATCAATTTATTTTATTACGGGAAAATAAAAACTTAACAAAGAATGTCATATACTCAGAAATTTTATAGAACTATCATTAAAAAAGCAAAATATTTTAAAACAATTATTATATTACGTCATTGCGTTATAGAGCGGGCGAAGCCGCGACGGGGGATGCGAGTCATAATAATAATTTGTCAATATGTTTTCTATGTAATGCTGACGATACCACGTACCGTATGCAGTATATGTACATGTATGTATTTAAGTGTGTGTGTGTGTGTGTGTATGTGGGTGTTTGTCAACTTGTATATAAGGCATTTCACGTCAACTCTCCCAGCCGCGGCGCGCGAGCGTCAAAACACGCTACATTGAACGGGTGTTTACGGTACTTAAATGAACTTATTCAAGACATGTAATACATGAATTTTATGTATTTTTTCCTCAGCTTTCCAATGGTGTGAACAGTTTTTCCGAATTTTTTTATTTTCACCTTTAAAAAACATAAAACATGTTATATCTCTAAAAGTACATTTTTAATATTTTTTTCTATGCTTTCAATCGAAAGATGACAAAATTGTACGTAGGAAATAATGTTTTCCACAGAGTGGAAATGATATTTTGAGTAAGAAATACAACGCGAAAGAGTAGACGCACCACCCCTTCAGCGCGCCCGCGCCGTACCGCGCACGACTCACCGCGTGAGTTCAAGTTATTTCTTTTTTACTCACAAGGTGGCTTTGAGATAAAAATTATTGTTCCGTAGTTAAATTTTCATGGCGAGTTTATATAAGTATACAGATGTTTGTTGTATATATTTTAAGAATTATATGAAATTCTTTTCATCGACGTCAATCTTCGATTGGATATTATCCCTCAATTTGACTACTATTCAATTTATATTTCTTACGGTTTATTATAACAAATATAATGGATTCCAAGTTTAAATTGCAATGTATAAATCCTTTATATAAAAGTAGCCATAGTTCGGTAAAAGATTTATTTAACTTTCCAGCTTCTTTACGAAGTAAGTACCCCCTAGTATCAGACAACGCAAAAATTTATTCAAATTGTCGACGGGAAATGTATTATAGACAAATGGATGCTCCTGATGCCCCTGATGTTAAAAAAGCTAAAATAGAGTGTAACGATAAATATCATAAAGCATGAGAGGTTATGTGATCTGAAAAAATTTGTGGTTAGCTGCCACACGATAACCTATCTCTGTGATTTTTTACAAAAAATTTGCATGCAAAGAGGCGCCAGAATAAAATAATGTCAAAAAAACACGTTTTTGAGCTTACTGCGCATGCGCATGGGATAGGGGGTTGAAAATTTGGCTGTAGAAGTTTTTTTTTCAACCCCTATCGAATGGTGTATGATACATGCGTATTTTAAGAGGGGGCAATTTCGTCATAGTAACCCGGCTATAGCCTTTCTTCTCTAGTAGATGTAAGAAATTTTGGATAAAACAATTGAATAAAATAATTTAAAAAATTAGAGACGATGGTGCTTTAGGGTATGCAGAGCTTGATCAATAACAACTTTACGCACTAGTGAAAAAAATGGGTACTTTACGCACGCGTAACAGGCATCGAAAGTCGAGTTTTACGCACTCCGTTATGAAAAATATTTTACAAGCTCCATACGTACTATAAGTGTGTAAAGAAACAGTCGTACTCGCAGTTGAGTGTTAAAAGCACTTATGGCGCAAAAATCGCTCTTAACACACAAAATATGTTGCTTTACAGACGAACTTTCTGTACGGGAGTGCAAAAGAAATTGAAGTGATATCAGGTTTCGGAATCATTATTTTCGATGTGCATATTTTGGGGTCTTTGTCACGAGAAATAATTGAGAGTTGCTACCGATGAAGTGTCATACTCTCGAAATTTTTCCGCTATTTTATCATTTATCAAGAATACAAAGGTGATTACGAACCGAAATTTCCGTCGTAGAAGATTAACCTTGAACGATACATCTTAGAAATAGTAACAGTAATGTGTTAAAAAACACTGCATTAATCGTACATTATTTGTCGCCATTGTGAAACCTTTAGAGTTACTTTGAATGCATGTAACATCTATTAATCGACGTACTCACATGTGTCAAAAATAATTTGATACAGAATGAGCGCATAAAAATATTTAGCAGTGCGTAAGAAATGCGATACAGGTCAATGTGTGCTTTAATACATTCAGATTTTCAATAGCACAGATGCACTTAATGTTAAGTAAGTCTTTTTTGTAACATTAATGCAGATAGATGGACTTATTAAAAACGACTGAGATACAATTTATTTGTCGTAAAACGTTAAAGTCCTCTAAAAAATCGTGTTTGTGCTGCTCAATTTAAGGTATCAGAGGCTTAAAATTAAGTTAAACCTTAAGAAAAAATTGGTAATTCTGATTAAATATTTTATTGAATACTCCTTAAGAAATATTTATTTGCAACGGCAAAATAATTAATTAATTGAATATTCCGTTTAGTTCAATTAATTATACAATGCTTGATCGTTTGAAATATTTGGTTGTTTTAAAATAATATTTCTTAAGGAGTATTCAACAAAATACTTAATTGGAATCATCAATTTTTTTTTATTATAACTTTTAAGCGAATATGTATTGTGAACCAGCTGTATACACGACGTTAATTATTTTATAAACTTTTTAAATCTAAAGAGACGAAAGGCCACACTTTAGAGATGAATATTTTAGTGTATCAACTTCTCGATCCAAAGATACTTGCTAAAAATCCTTAAGCAATTAGTTTCTCTCATACGAAATTTCATTTTAGTGACACAGTGATCTCTGCACCTTAGAAGCGAATATTTTTGAAACCGAGCTATGCATATTCTAAGATAATGTAAATAGAAGAAATAGAGAATCAAGAGCGATGATACTCCATGCTCCCTATATGTATTCCTCATTTAAATCGCTTTATTGATTCAAAAATAGTGAAATCCCTTGCAAAAGAAATTCATCTTCCCGCGTTACAATAATTACAGTTATTTCAGTCACCATTTAATCTCTTAGCAAGCTTCTTGTTTGTTTTACTCGTGCTCCGCATACTTTGAAACACCATTCTTTGTTTAAAAGGGATACTCTCTTAGATACTGAGCGTATCTCTGTTATTTACAAATGTCTTAAAAAATACAGGTTTATTATTTATGGCGTAGTTATTACGCACTTGCTATACATTTTTACATATCTATTGTGTTAAATTATTTTTAACACGCGCGACTACAGCCACTAACACACATTAAATGCGTTAAAAGTAATTTGAAATGTGTCAAAATGACGATACACAAAATGAATGAGTAGTATAACTAAGTTGGTATTGGATAAGCATGTGTTAGTGAATGACCTTGAAACACACACACATGCATGACTGTACGTGTAATTGCATTACTACATTTATTTGTTTACCTTTCACTTCCTCTCATGACGTCATAAATTTTCATTTTCGCGGGCTGAGCGCCGAGGCCGCTACCCGAGGCAGTAGAGGGAGAAAAGCAATGCTCCTCGTAAAATCTCATTGCATTTTTTTTCCTCAAAATGGCAGGCCTTAGTTATATGTATACATATAAATGTTATTATTGCAGTTATGTGATGCGAAGTGAAAGGCAGTCGGTTCGTCGCGTAATGGAATGCTTCTAGAAAACTCATTGACCTTTTGCGCGCGGAATATGCGAAGTAAAAGGTAGCATTACAGTCATCATATGAAATTAATTAACTTCACCGACTTAGCGGCGGGGCGCGCCATGCGAATGCGAAGTGAAAGGCAGCCAGCCCGCGCAGTGCATAGGGCAACACGCATCATCATCATTATAAAAGTTGTTTTGTTTTTTCTTTTTTTTTTTACGTCTACTAACAGAATACGAGATACAGATTATTTGACAAATAGGACAATATGTGGAAGGTGGATAAAATGAATAACCAAAATTTATTAAATAAAAAGATTTATACAATGATTTTCTCTTTCTACATCGATTATTCTCTTGTAAATTGAATCATAACCAAAATTTATTAAATAAAAAGATTTATTCAATGATTCTTTCTTTCTACATCGATTATTCTCTTGTAAATTGAATCATATTCTTGTCCATTATGTCGTACATTCTCTGCTAGCCTTACTGACAGATTATCAATTTTGACATTTAAATCTCTTAAACTATTGTTTATTGTATAGAGATAATGAATTAGTAGCAAATAATAAAATATTAGCAAAACAGTTACAACAATAGTGAATAAAATTATTAAATAGATTATTCTATATCTTTTATCGATTGTCTCTTCTACGTAGGTAAACTCTTCTTTTGTGCATTCCATTTTTTCATAAGAATTAGTTCTATGATTTTCTCGACAATGAGTGCTCTTCTTTTGAAACATAGACGATTTCTTGCTGCCTGTTCCCATTCGCCTTTTCTGGCCTGTCTACTTGCATACATCCAAACATGCAGTGGATGTATTTTAGGAGTTAAATTAAAATTAACTTTTTTATTAAACATTATATACTATTTTTTGAAAAGATATTACATTATTTATTGCACATATTCCTTGGTGTTATTTACAATGCATTTCTTGTTTGTTTAACTCTCGTACACGAAATTCTTCGTCTTCTTGATATAACTTAAAACGTTCAGCTACTGATGGAAATAATTTTCTACACCAATTATATTTTTCCTTTCCCTTCACGAAAATATCACTTTTTGTCTGTTTCTCCAAAGTTTCACGAACTTTTTTCAAAGATACGTCTTCCCCAGTTTCCCACGATAGTCCATGATAATTATTTATTAACCAATTGTTGATTCTCTTATAATAGGTTGGTAACTCACTCCAACTGAGAGGACATTTCACTATAAAATGAAATAATTCACCTTGTGCGTTTAAAAATGCAACTTCTTTGATTATCAGCTTATGTTTTGGGGGACCTTGAAACCCTTGTATATCAAGAAATGCAACATTGTTCATTCTCCGAGAGTTAATCGTATACTGTTCTGTTCTTTCTTTTACCTCTGAGTTTTCTGAATGTCTCGGCTAAGATTGCTCGTCGTCGAGGATTTTTAGATTTTTCTAACCTTAATAACATCCAATCAGGTATATTTTTCCTTTTTCATATGTAAACTTCTTCTTAACGCTCCTGGCTTCTTAATTGCATTCTGAATCCAATATTTTTTCATTTTTAAACAATCTTCTGGACTAAATTAGTCAGAGCATTGTATTCGATGTATTTATCATGAATAATTAAACAATATGCAGCAGTTTCCGCAGGAACTGCTTTTTCTGTGTCAAAAGTAATAACTACACTCACTGGACCTGTTTTTACGTTATCCTGCTGATGCGAGCAATCACATACGATTAAATAATATTTAAGGAATAAAATAGGATTTAGAAGAGGTGCCGTACGATCAGTATCCTTTTGATTATAATAAGATTTTCCAAATGTCTCATACATTTTATATACGTTATCATACTGAGTGTACTTCCAATTAACATCTAATGGTTTATAAGGATAGATAGTGTCGTTTAGATAAAGCTTAGCATTCGAAATACTACAGGGTCTGCAAACCAAATATCACATATCGAGGTTTTTCTAATTGCGATGTCATCTTAACACTCCAGACTTGTCGATCAGCTGTCGGTAAAACTGGATATTCATTTAATTCCCATGAATGAAATTTGACAGGTAAATAACGTCCACTGTCAAGAATTTCCAACATTTTAATTTTTTCATTGTCATTAACTTCAACTACTGGCATATATAACGCTAGACGTTCAATCTTTACGTTTTGACCTTCTGTCAAATTTGCTACTTTTTTCATATCATTAGATATGGTGAAAATTATTTCATGTCTTACATTAAATATAATTTGTTTAAAGTCGTCGGCGAAACCGAATATGTAAGACAACGGTATATTGTATGAAACATGACCATCAACGTCATTTATCCAAGTATCGCTTTTAAACTGGTTTATGCTTAAGAAATTTTCATTCATTCCTTCATTCCATGATAGAAATGCTTTCATAAGTGTTGACAGACTAGGTTTTCTACATCTATCAATTTCAATACCATTCAATTCATAGCGAATGTCGGAAAATAGAGCTAGTGGTGCATTATTGTAAATTACTAAGCTTGTAAACGGGGTTTTAGGT
>UELV01149662.1:0-11631 GCA_900490015.1 Megastigmus stigmatizans
GATTTATGAGATCCTAGTACTTTGTTAATGGAACAAAACTTTTCTGTATATGTACGAGTATATTTATACATATATGCATATACAGAAAAGTTTTATTGCATTAACAAAGTACTAAGATCTCATAAATCTGGTAATTGAATTAATTTTGTAATGCAATAAATTAAGTCGCATATTAAAAAAATTTCGTTTATTTATATACCAATATAGTTTACTAACTTAAAAAATGAAATAACCAGTATTATCAGACCAATTTTTACTGTGTTATTAAATGAATCTTTTTTCAATGCAAATATAGCATAGTACAAATAAAGTTATAATTATGTATACCATGTATACACACATTACCAGATTAAATTCATCTGCTGAAATAAAATAATTTATATATTATAAGGTATGAGTTTTCTCTTCATATATTATTAAATCGAATCATTGTCTTCACGATAAAAATTAAATCGAGATAGTCTTCGCGTCGAAATACGAATCGAGATAGTCTTCGCGGCGAAATACGAATTGTGCTAGTCTTCGCGGCGAAATATGAATCGTGCTAGTCTTCGCGACGAAAAGTGATTCGTGCTAGTCTTCGTGGCGAAATTAAACGTGCTACTCTTCGTTAGAAAATTGAAAAGTGCTAGTCTTCGTAAGAACCATCGAAAAGATGTTTACTATTGGCAATATATATATATCTCCATGCACATTTTTTAAAACATTAGAAGGGGTACCCTAGTTCAAATTGATTACCTCTATTTAACCAAGGAAAAACGATTTTTCGATTGCTAACTACTTAGTCCATATGATTTCCATTATCTTCATTAATTTAAATAAAATTCAGTTGAAAAATCATTAAAGAAAAAACGAGAATTAATAAACGTTTAACAATCGAGACCCCGTTAGAAAAAAAGGCGTTCACGCTTAAATGCATAACTGTTCTTTTAAAATTTATGTTGCATTTATTTTCAATTTGTTAGCTACTTTGGTGTTTTTATAGTTTTTCGAAACAGTCAATCCCAATTACAAATGAAATTAGAAAGACTCTATATGTAGCAGTAATCTCTAGCATATAAAAATTCTAACACCCTTTTTAATTATTATATTTACATTCTGAGTATTTGAAAATTACGTATTTACTAGTTATAGGTTATTTTATTATTTTTACTTTTATTAAAACTTAATTTAAAAAATCACCTTTTGATAAATGTGCATGAGCATAATTATTGCCTATACTAAATTCGCTCTTTCAAATTACAATAGCGACATTAACTGTAACTTTAATTCTTACCAATCGTATACAAAATACAAGTAATTATTGAATTGAAAGAATCTCTACTCAAATAACATGTACTATAAACTGTATAGTAAGACTTATAAGTTTATTTTTTTAATATTCCTAAATTTAAATATGCAGTATAGTACCCATTATCAATTTTAAAATGTCTAACTATATGATATATCTAACGAATACTTTTCTACATTCAACGTTACTACGTCATATGTTGCATATTTTTTCCATCGTTACTATATACGCTGAAAAAATATACTTTTCTTGATAAAATCAAACTTAGTCTCAGCGAAAATTTGGTCCCCACGTGATTTAACTGTTGTCTCTAGTTTTGTTTAGATTCGATTTTGGGAAAAAAATTTGTATGGGTGCATTTACGCGAATTATCGTCGAGTCGCTGCTTTTATATAATTGTCGGATTTAATATACAATCCATCAAAATGTAGTTTCATACACACGTATCTAGAGTTTTTATTTTTTAGCATTTTAGATAAGGAAATTTCATAAACATATATATACTATATATTTTTCTATCTTATTTTCTAAAAAAAAGAGAGTAGAAGAAGAAAAAGTGGAAAAAAGAAAAAAGCTAAAGAAGAAAGTGATAAAAATGAAGAGGCGTGAATATGTGGTATAAAAAGCGAGTGACTCGACAGGTATCGAATATAGATTTATTTTCAGTGCGTTACAATAATCATACTCTAAATTGTCCAACGATGACAATTTTCCATGCGAAGTTCCGACATACATTCTTTCTGCTGAGACACACTTATACTTCTTGCAACTGCAATCAATATTGAATCTAACGAAGTCAGGTGTGCCTTTTTGGTTCGCGTTTAGTTTAAACAATTGCTTCACCTCAAAGATTTTTTTGTAATTATTCTTTTAATAATGCTGTAATGATTTAGTGTCAGGCGTATCGAATGAAAAGGTAACTCGAGGGGCACCATAATACTTTATGCTCGCGCCTTTCTCACAATACCATTTAAATATGTATATAAAATATATCTTCGTACTAGTAGAGACTTTTACAAAAAAATTTTATATCCCTTACAAAACAGCGAATTTGATTACTAACTTTTTATACTTTTATTTTTGAAGAAGGAAAGTCATAAATATTAGCAACGCCTTTTTAATTGCGCTTTACTATATTTACGTATATTTTTGATATGCAAAGTAATAAGTGCGCGATTAGTTGGTACATGTCTGGCGCTTACGTTAACCAATAAATTTTATGTCGATTTTGATAAATTTTATATACAGTTATAACTGCATGTTCTAAGTTAACTTACCCGTGTCAATTTTTTAAAATGAAACGTTTATTATGGGATTAGTTAATCGATCGAGAACATTCTGTACTTCTAAATTGACAACGCTACACATTCCCACATTATTGGATTTAAAATCTCTAAATTAAGTGATACTGTACATTATAATTACCAATCGTACTGTTGTTGTTATATATTACTTATATATTATAAATATTTTTATTATTTTGGTATTATAATATTGTTGTACAATTATTATTATGTCAATCATCATCACTTCGTAGTGTACTACACAACAATTGCCCAATAACACAAATTTTTCCAGTTTCAATATATGCGTTTGCGCAAAAACTAAAACGAGCGTTCTTTTCGTTATTGCAAATTTTTGCTATTATGCTATTAAGGTTGTTGAAATGAGCTTTTTTTTTTAATTTTATTATAAACTGTGATTATGAGCCATAACGGATTATTCAATGGGATAATAAATATTTAAAAGAGTTAATGGAGTATACTTAGAAGATAAAGAGAGAATATATGTAACGATATTTTTTCATTATTGTACCGCAGTAAGTTACAAAAAGAACTTTTCAGCCTACGAAATCTGCACAAAAACCGTTTTTGTCAAACGTCAAACTGTTTTTACGTTATTAAGATAAATAAAACGAGAACTTTTTCAAAACGATAAAAAGCATTAATTACAATTCGTAATGATTAATTAACACTTAAAATATATTTAGAAACTTTAAATACTAATAAGTGTAGGCTATTATATCCGATAAATGAAAATGCCAATAGATGATTTCAGATTCATATTTACCTAAAAATCTGCAATACATCAATATATTTAATTGTATGATACATGTATATGTACACGAAATTTTGGCGTATGAACGTATATTATATAACATTGCAGGTATGAAAATTTTATTTATTCCCACAAACAAGGATCATGTTTATCTATTTTATTATTCGTAGGAATGAAAAAAAAATTAACAACTAAGACTAATAAAAACTTTTTACAATGTCCATTGGTCTATATTAATTCTGTAAAATTTACCACAAATATTCCCTCTACATATACTTCACATATTATTATATTATTAGGGAAGTTAATATTAGTGCATAAATAAAAATTATGAATACTATAATGTGCGAATCTATCTTCCCCATCATATAAACTCTATATAAGGTGAGGTGATTAGATCGAGCGTCATGGAACACATATGATTGGCAATTTAATTTTTGATTACTAAAATTGCAACGTTTCGAATGCCTAATTCTTATACCTTCTTCATCAGGTTGTAAAAACAAAGAAATTATGATTTTTAACAAAACGCACCTTTAGGGTGTTAATTTTTCACAGGACTGACTATACACCATTCAATGGATCGCGAAATTCTAAAAACCATGTATCTTTTAGTGTTTTTCGATCCGCCAAGTGGTTTCCGAGGTGTTAATTGTTCAAAGTTTGTAATACGAGCCAATCAGCGGGCAGCAAAAGCTGCGGCGAAAGGTGGAAAGGAGGGCAGAGGCGCTCGCAGTCACGCGTACGCCGTATAGCTCGGTATAGGTGTCCATCAGGTGCCTTAGTGAAACATTCGTTTTCAAAGTAAGTGTTACGGTTTGGTACTGATTACTATTTGAAAAAAAAGTGTATCGGCGTATAAAACTCGTAGGCAACTGATTTTTTTTAAATTTGTAAAAAGATTCAGGCTTCTAAAATCTGTTGTCAATATTGAATTATCTTAAAAATTCGACGAATTATACAGCTTTTTGTGACTTCAAAAATTTTAAAATCGCCAAAAAAGCGGTTTTTTAATAAATAATTTAAAATTTTATTGTAGCCAAGAGTTGCAAATCATTTTATGAATACATAAAAAAATCAGCCCCATTTAAATCTCGTGTTTGAAGAAATTACAGCTCCCTAGAGTTTTTTGCGAAATATTTGTTTATAACAAATCTTAACATCCAAATAAATAAAAATTTTAACCATATATTATTACATAGAACTAACCTTTTGTAAATTTTTGGCTTTCCTAAAATAGTTTAAGTATAAATTTATGGCGTGAGGTCGAAGTGATTTCTTTGAATTTGCAACTAAACTAATAAAAAACACATTAATTTATTACGGAGGTATTTCCGCTCTGACCAACAGGAGCCGACATAATAGCAAAAAACGCCAAATTTTGTAATTTTTAATGTTTATGCATTTTTTAAAAAATATTTCGGTCATTTTACACTGTTCAAAAGTTAATTAATATATACTTAAAAAATCTGGTTTTGTTACTATCTGAAGATCCAGAAAATTTTGGAAATCTATACTAAAAGTGTAGAAAGATATTTTTAATATTAAACTTACAATAATCAGGAGAGTAAGTCCTTACGAAAAAAAGTACAAAAATACTGTAAAATCAACAATGAAATGGAACTTCCTTAATGTTTAGAAAAGTAACTTGACGAAATTTAGAAAAAATAGAGATTAATTTAACTAAAATACTAATAAGCAATTCGTTTACTGCTCCAATTACTCGCACTTAATTATCGAACCAAAATGGTGCAAAACCTTAGGTAAATAATAGTGCTTCATTAATCAAGTGCGATAAAACAATGTAGGCGCAAGAATTTATGTAACTTAACATTAAGAGAAACGCATAGGGTTTTCAATTCATATCAGGTAGATATAATGAAGCCTAAGGGTATACTAGATGTGCGCATTATGTACAAAGATGCAAATTATGTTTTGTAGAACTTTTCGTGATGCTAGGGGACAGCGTACCTATCATAGGACGGCAATGGCTTAAAATTTTAAATTTAATAGAATTTAATGACGAAAATAAAAGTGGCATTAAATCGTTAGTTCAGGGGAAGTCAATGGATAACATTACTCAAGAGTTTAAGGCTGTATTTTCAAATGAGTTAGGTAAATATAATCAAAGGAAGATCTCGTTAGAGTTAAAGCACGACTTCGTGATAAAATTGAAGCGGAGTTAGATAGATGGGTAAGCGCGGGTATAACCGAGCAGGTTTGTTCGAGCGATTAGGCAACACCCATCGTACCCGTAATTAAGTCAAACGTTAGAATATGCGGCGACTATAAAATTACCGTGAACCCAGACCTAGTGATTAATAGGCACCCAATTCTACAAGTAATGGATTTAGCGACAAAACTGAGCAAAGCAACATTTTTTACAAAATTGGATCTGGCACACGCTTACCAGCAAGTAGAGCTGGATGAACAATCTAAGCCATTAGTTACGATATCGACGCACAAAGGTTTGTTTAGATATAGTCCAGAAGAATTCCAAGCGGAAATGGAAAAGGTCATAGGAAATGTGGAAGCTGTCGTGGTTTATTTTGACGATGTTTACGCGACGGGTAAGATTTAAGAAAAGCACGACGAAACTTTACGTAAAGTCCTGAGGCGATTCGACGAGTGCGGTTTAACGGTTAAATTAGCGAAATGTCAATTTAGTCAAAGAGCCGTGCAATTTTTAGGGTATGAAATAGACGGAGAGGGATTGCATGTCGCGAAGGATAATATAGAAGCTATTTTAAAGTTGAAAACGCCAGAAAATTTGAAAAAGTTAAAATCGTTTTTAGAATTATTAGATTATTATTCTAAATTCATCAGAGATTATGTGAGAGTAGTAAGTACGTTATACGAATTGTGTAGGAGAAACGTTAAATGGAATTGGACACGCGAGAGAGAGGAAGCTTTTAGTAAGGCTAAGCATGCGTCTCCGGTTGGCATAGGTGCGGTTCTCTCACACGTGTTTCCGAATGGCAGTGAACACCCGGTTGCATTCGCGTCAAGAGTTCTCACCAGAGCCGAGCAAAACTACTCGCTGCTAGATCGAGAAGCGTTAGCGTTAGTTTTTGGTGTCAAAATATTTCATCAATACGTATATGCATGCGAGAACTTTTATGTTAGAAACGGACCATAAATCGCTGACGTTCATCTTCGGGCCAAAGACGGATTGATCTTTATAATGTATTTGTTAAGAAAACGCAGAAAATCTGCCTAAAGCTAGTTTACATGTGTCGAAGTGGCCTGAAGGTCCAACGAAAAGAATTCATGCAGATTTTTGCGGTCCGATCAATGGTTATATGTACCTAGTAATCACCGACGTGTTTTCAAAGTGGATCGATGTAAGGGAGATGACGGATATTACAGCAAGGAGTACTTTTGCGTTTGGCGTTTACTAGAGGTGTTAGTAAGTCACAACGGTCCAACGTTCACTTCAGAATGATTTCAAAATTTTCTTAAACAATACCTGGTTAAACACCACAAAACTGCTCCTTACCACCATGTCTCCAATGACACGGTGGAAAATGCTGTAAGAACTTACAAAATTAAATTTAAAGCACTCATGTCGAGTAAATTGTCAAGGCACGATGCATTGTGCAAATATTTATTTCAGTACCGTACAACGCCGCATTGCACAACGGGATGTACTCCAGCGGAGTTGCAAGTGGGGCGTACATTGCGAACGCGCTTAAGTGCACTGAAACCGACAGTGCCAGAAAAGGTCGAACTCAGCCAAATAAAACAAAAGTTGTATTTTAGAGGAAACAGGAAGGTAAAAAAAATTTATTAGTTAACGTCTGCCAATGAAAAATACGGTTGTATTATTCGTCAAAATGATGTCAGAAAGCTGGCATTCAAATAAATTGTGCAGATAAGTAACAAATTTTCATCATTTTAAATGACATACCGCAGAATTTGTACCCATGCGATTCGTTTGCCTGCTTTCTGACATCATTTTGACGAATAATATAACCGTATTTTTCATTGGCAGACGTTAACTAATAAAATTTTTTTTATCGTTTCCTCGACATTTTCACATATGTCCTACTGAGCAATCTATCCACGGAAAACGTCTACCAATAAGCTTCCGCTAGACTTTTTTTACTTGAAAATTAATTTAAAACATATGGCAGATGTCAACTAATAACTATAAGTTGCTCATTTTTTTAACAATTTGCAAATCAGTTAGTAATAACAATATCCACGAGGACACTAGTTGGCCGGTTTTTAGGGCCTTTACAACCATAATAATAAGTATGAAAATTGGCAGATGTTAATTAATCATCGCACAAAATCGTTCACTATATATCTCTTAGTCTATTATGAACGAACATTTGTTGACCAAGCCAATAAGCTGTCTTCGGAAGAATTCGAATGGAATATCAACAGAAGAAAAATAAATAGCAATATATTTCCGTTGGGCTGTTGCGTAGATTCTGTAGCACGTTGTGCAATGTTGAATATGAAGAGGTTTAACGGCATTTATGGGTGTACCTATTGTGAGCACCCCACAGAATCTATTGACAATGTAAGAAAATTTCAAATGCTAAAAAATGTACCTCCCTTACGTACGGATGATTCAATAAAAATGAATATGTTTAAAGCTCATATGGAGTCAAGAGACGTTATGGGGCTTTGGGGTCCATGTAGTCTAATAAATTTAAAATACTTCAGCATTACCAAAGGAATGGTCCTAGACTTCATGCATTCTTCCTTACATGATGTAGCAACGATATACATGATAATACTGTTTACGGATACTAATAGAAAATATTATACAGGGTGTTCAAAAAGTATGAATACGACATGATTTCCTGAAAACCTTGAGGCGTAGAGAAAAATGTAGAAGACAGAGGTTTAGGATTTTTCCCTGGCTAACTGAAGGCGACCTTGTATTTGACGTTAACCCTGAACTTCAAGGTCATTTGAAGGTCAAGTCTATTTTTTCAATGAGACCGCATATTTTTGACTCCGGAAATGAATACTGCGGAAAATATTACTTAAATTTTAAATTTGGCGTCAAACCCGTATCATAATCAGTGATCACGAAGAGCCTTTAGTGCAAATTTTTGGACAGGTTCATGATGTTTGAATAGCCGAGTGCCATATTGGTTCACTATTATGAATATCTTGAATTTGCCCGTTAATCCATATCATTGACTTCTTAAATCTTCGAATGTAATTTTTTACGTAAATCCATGGAAAAATTATTTCTTTGTACAAAACATATTGCATCCTATAGAGATACAAAACAAAACAGCCTTATGATTTGAATAAATTTTCTATGATTCTCTTCATTTTCATCAGACCGTTAAGGTTTTCGAGAAAAAATACATGTTTTGCTGCTAATGAAAAAATCATTTACATCAATAATAGTATTTGATAGGATTTTTCGAATGTTGTAATGTTTTGCTATTCTGATTTTACTCATAAAATATACTTAATGTGTATCGGAAAAATGCCGTAGATGTCTTTTATCACCGCTTAGCACATTGTCAACAAGTTGATGGTCAACAATTTGAACACTTACTTTGATCAAATTACCGTACTCTGCTCTTTTTTAAATAAAAGACATTTATTTGATATTCTGGGTACATTGTTCACCTTGCCTTGACCGGCTGGGTGACACGTTGTCTTGCCTTAACTGCCTGGGTACATTGTCCACCTTGCTTTGACCGGCTAAAATGGCCAAGAACGTATCTGAATGTAAAATTTTCCGCCCTATTCATTTTTGTGGTCAAAAATATAGCGGCTCATTTAAAAAAAATAGACTTGACCTTCAAATGACCTCGAAGGTCAAATCCAAGATCACCATCAGATAGCTGAGGAAGAATTCAATGAACCAGTTGTTTTGCTTCTTCTCTTCTATCATTACTTTTCGAATAATTATACTATCCCTTTTATTCGACCTTTACCATGACCTTCAAAGGTAAAATTATTTAAATGGCCAAGAACATATCTGAATGTAAAATATTACGCTCTATTCATTTCCAATATCAAAAATATAGGGTCTCATTGAAAAAAATAAACTTGACTTCAAATGACCTTGGAACTTCGGGTCAAGGTCAAATACAAGGTCGCCTTTAGTTATCCAGGGAAAAACCCTAAAACTCTGTCTTCAACATTTTTTTCTACGACTCATGGTTTTCAGGAAATCATGCCGTATAGAAATTAATTTGATTGACAAACGATTATTATCTACAACACCACCTTCATACATTGCTTAAGTACCTCGCAGTATTAAGGAAAGGAAGCAATGGAAAGCATCAGAGTGGTTAAGCTAGCTAATTTATTATTCATTAATTTGCTTACGAGGAGTTATGAGAAAAAAATATTATGAACATTGGGCTCTTTTTGTTGCGGCAATGAACAATGCTACACGACTCAATTACACCACTAATGTTGGAAAAGGCAGGAATACTACTAGTAAAATTTGTATTTTTCTTAGAGAAACTGTAAGGCAAAAACTATATGCACTATAACGTGCATTTATTATTACATTTGAAAGACACTGTACAAATCTGGGGTCCTCTGTGGGTAAACAGCACATTCCCATTCGAAAATCTAAATAGATTACTCCTTCAAAAGAAAAAGTGTAACTACAGGATAGCACGGCAAATTGTTAACAGATTATTGATTTATCAACAGCTACCTTTACTAGAATGTCAATATCTAATTTCCGATCGTACTAAAAATCATTGTCAAAAATTGTTTAACAAGCATCGACTTAAGAATACAGAAAAATGAAACAAATTTGACTTAAGAATACAGAAAAATGAAACATATTTTTGACTTCGTAATTTAAGATCCTCTCGTAAATCGATTTTTTTTAGTTATTTCGAAAATACGAACCCTATTTTTTATTTCATATTCGTGTTTCGAAGGCCAAAATACTTAGGAATAAGGTGGTTTCAACTCCAGTTCAGGGTACTTTTTTTTATTCGTGGGACTCTGTTACCAATGCATTAATCCTTTCTGTAAGTATTTATCTGCCACAATACTGTCCAAAATCTTAGCCTATGCATTGATAATGGATATTGTTCTACAATTTTTTATTAAAGATTTTGTGTCTGATTTATGTATAGAATTAATGAAACTTTTTTTTCCAATTATCTGAGAAACATCCGGATTCTAAAGAACCATATAGCGCATCAACACAGTATTTCAGCATATAGATGGAATTCCATCGGGACTTGCTCTTTTATCTGCTTGTAATTGGAATAGCTTATTTCGAACATCCTTTCCTTCAATTTTAATATTAATACTATTCTCATTATTAATATTTAATCTATTGTATTTAGGCGTTTGGTTTCATTAACGGATTTAAAAAATTTTGCACATAAATTTACTATTTATTTACCATTATTCCCTGTAATGATGTCAAAGACTAGAATCGATCGTATGCAATTTCCAAGATTCTTTATTCGCATTAATATAATTCTAAAAATATTTACTATCTTTCTTAATTCTGTTTTCTGTTTTCTGATTATGTTATTAATCCGTAATTTGCTTCTTTAAAGTCTACTACATAGTTTTCACAATTAAGTGAATACACATTATTTCTATTAAAATTTAAATGAATTTCAAGAGTAGGATTCATCACATCCAATGGCAGCAGCAGATTGACAGATTTATGCACTTGGCCCAATGATGAATCAGTGAAACGCCAATCGAGCATGTAGTCCTTATTATTTGGTACTTCAGTATTTTGAAACATACCCAAATTGGCTAAACGATCAAAACGTACTGTAGCAGATACAATGTCTAGTTTATTATCAATTGCCACATCATATTCAATTTGCGTTCATCACTCATTGTAGCGCCATTGTACATTACGTACTTTGTAATCACCTACAAAGCATTTTTTATGGTTAGGACATCTATCACATAAATTTTCTAAAAAGTTAACATTATTTAAATATTCAGTAATGCTAGATTGCGGTATATTGTAATTATGCGATACACAATTATAATAATTACAGTCATTCAAAGACCAATTGATATGATTCTATTTATATGTAATAAATGCTAAATTTACTTGTAATAATCTGGACTATATTGATTACATAAAAAAAATATTTTATTATTCACAATACCTGTCTATGTGTGTGTGTGTGTGTGTGTGTGTGTGTGTGTGTGTGTGTGTGTGTGTGTGTGTGTGTGTGTGTGTGTGTGTGTGTGTGTGTGTGTGTGTGTGTGTGTGTGTGTGTGTGTGTGTGTGTGTGTGTGTGTGTGTGTGTGTGTGTGTGTGTGTGTGTGTGTGTGTGTGTGTGTGTGTG
>UELV01149723.1:0-28818 GCA_900490015.1 Megastigmus stigmatizans
GGCTTCCTATCTTACAGAAAAGATAGGACACACTCAAGAGGAGGAGGAATACTAATACTAATACGTAAGAATTTGGCGTTCGCAGAAATAAAAGATCTAGTCTCTCCCAACAAGGCTGTAGAGCTAGGCGGTATTCATATTAACAGCTTATCCCCTCCGATTGACTTAATCGCATGTTACCGAGCCCCAGATGTTTCTCTCACACAAACTCAATGGGACGTAATTGTACATAATGTAAACACTAACAATCATTGCTTAATGCTTGGCGACTTCAACGCACATAGCGTTATTTGGAATTGCAAATTCACAGGCGCTAATGGCAATAGATTTTATAACGCTCTTGAAGTACAAAACTTAATTGTACACAACGAAAACTCTATCACTCATCTAGATACACATCATAATTCTAGCTCTAATATTGGCTTAATTATTTCTACTCTAAACATTTCAGATAAGATCTCCGTTAAAGTTTGTGATGAAACATGGGGTTCGGACCATTATCCGATCTTTGTAAACATTAGCACCGAAAAAACTCACTATAAAAAAAAATACATTTCAATTTAAATCAATCCGAACTAATTGGGACAACGTCAGTACTGAACTGGACTCAAGCTACAATAGCTTTCTCACGCTAGAATATGATAAATTATCACCCAATGAAAAATATAACTTTTTCGTTCAAACAATAACCTCTGCTATCTCTAATTGCACTCCAAGAAAAAAATTTATAAAAAACGACAGTGAAATAAAAAATCCAGTTCTTTGATGGGACGAGGAATGTAACAAAATCAAAAGACTTCGCAGAGCAAATTTCAAAAAATGGCAATATACTCAGAACATTAATTTTTATCTGGTGTAGATCAAAATAATAATAAAAATATTTTGATTTAATACTTGGAGACATTGTGATTAAATGCAAATAAAATATCTCATGTGTGTAGATCATGAATTAAAAACTATCAGATGAAGAAGTTATATCGGTAGACATTTTTTATGATTATCAAAGAATTTTACGATTTCTCTATCCTCTTTCATTTCCCGGATATTCAGAAAAATATGCCAAAACTGAACAAAAGAAACTTTACAAGGAAAGTAGAGTCTTTTTCTATCAAAATCTGGAAGGTATATCTACTTTGTCAAATCAAAAAGGAAGCTATTAGTAAGATCCTAATGAAACGATAATATTAGGATAACATAAAACGTTAGTTTTAATTGTACTGTTTAACTCGTACTTGTTTTTATGTAGTATATATAGTTACAAGATAAAGAATGCGCATTACTATAAAAGCTATATAAAATATTAAAACTATAACATAAATATTTAAGTAGTAGAAAGTAAATCCGTGTATCTTATAAAAAGCAATGAAAGGCTCGAATCGTGAAGCTCTTGCCAATAAAGGTAACGGCAAAAATCAATCATTAGCGCACTGACTTTGATAACACGCATAAAAAATACAAACATTTACAACATCGAATGATTTTCCACTCTTCTCGAGCGTTTAACAGGTATCTCGCGCTTATTTTTCAGTAAATCACATGTCACACGCTCGCGCCACACAACCCCGAAAGCTCACCACCCACACAATAAGCTTAATAGCGTTCGCGCTCGGTATCCACACTGCTGCAGTCCTTTCCAGCGCTATATGGAGAAAAAGTCAACTCCCGCGAGCGCAATACAGTTCATATCGCAATATTTACCGAGGCGCGTTTTTCAGTCGGGCGCCAGCATGTTTATAGATTTTTAATTTTAACAAACGCCACGCGCGCTCAGCCATCTATCTGCCGGCGATTGAACAATGGCCCACCGATGCGCGCTCGTGAGACTCGTGTCCTGCACCGAGCGAAATTCCTACCCCTCACCACCGACGCGCTCATTGTGTATGTATACACACATGAGACATCTTGTGTCAAATCTGACGGCTGCTATATACTGTATCGTTGCAAAAGTGCGTAAATTTTCAACAAGTTGGCCATCGAATGAAATTTTGTGGTATTACATGTAGCGCTTTTGTGTATAGTGTATGATGATGGACTTAATTAATTGTGTAAAAAAGCAAAGATTTTATTTTCCTGCTGTTTTGCGGCTGACTTTAATTACGAAGATTGAATATTGGCAGAGAAATATGCTCTGCAGATTGCATGGTATTGTAATAAAAAGATCAAAGAAATGCTGTTTTAATTTCCGTCAACATTGCAGCTTTTAATCAAAAGATTTCATTTTTCACTACAATTTTTATAAAAATATAGCTCGTAGTATAAACATTCTTTTGAGGTAAATTTTTTACAATATCCCTTTATGTACAGCCAAAAAATTGAAATTGATTTTCCCTTTTTGACTCCGCCAATAGGCAAATATACGGAATACACGATATACATATTTTTCATCCTTGGCCAACAAAACTTTCCTGAATTCCCATAAGCCAAGATTTGCCAATCTCGAAATCTCCTGCGTACGCTATGTTTCGCGCCCGTTCCGTCAGCTCTTTTAATCTTCCTCTGATCCCCTCTTCCTCCATTTCTCTCTCTCTCTCTCTCTCTCTCTTTCTCTATGTATACACCCTTTCTCTATACTACCGCATTAATTAGTGGATGACTTTATCGGCTACGCAGAGCAGCTCGTTCGATGCACGCACTCATATTGGACTAATAGCGAGAGTACGGTTAATATTACTTCCCGACCGCCTGCTTTTCCTACATTCATTCATCCGGCTTTTCCCCCCTCCCCCTTTTATGTGCCATTACAAAGGAAGAAAAAGCCTCGCGCGTATTTTATATTTTTGCATACGTGTGCTTGTGTTCTTTTTTATTTTTACTCTGTCTTTTTTTCGTTATAGTGTGTACACAAACATCGCCGCGCATTTTTTATCCCATAGCGCTGTGATTGGAATTATGAAAAATGCGAGGCATTCGCAAAGTGGCGGTGGTCGCACACGCGAGCGGTGCGGCATTGCTATGCATTTAAGTTTTAATACGCGAGATATGGCCGCTGCAGCATAAAAAAGTCGATGTTTATTGGGCGGGGTAAATTATTGAGAATGTGTATATTTTTCACTTGGTTTCAAGCCAATTATTTTTCAATACAATGCTTATCTGTTTTACAAAAATAACTCCGATACGATTTAATTCGTCAATACCTGGTAGAGATTGATATTAAATTACGTGTTCAATAATTTCTATAAATTTTAAAGCTGTAAGCGGAAATTTTCACTATCAAATAATTACTCTTATATTATGCATTTAATGAAATTTTATAAGAGTAGAAAAATAATATTCAGACTTTTAAATGACATCTAGCATAACTAGACAGTTCATTGCATCGTATATTATGTATTTTAATATCATAAATTATTATTAAATTTTCAAACAATGGTATAATAATGATACTACTGCCATTGGAATAGTGAATTTAAAGGTTCTCAATTACCATAATAAAATTGTAGCAATATAAAAGGATTATGTTATGCTATGTATGTATTCTTCTTATAAGTATCAAATTATATTTCCAGCAATAGAAGACAGATCAAAGTAGTCCAGTTCTCGACAAACGGGACAGGTTCCAAGAAAAAAAACCAACCGCATTATCCCAATTACAAAGTTGCGTCCGCATTTGCCCGGGTGTTATATTCACCGACAGTTTTGGTTCGTCGGGCAAGGTGGTGCCACATATATATATATATAGGCTTTGTATGGTTTAGTGTTACGGTAATTCTCGCGGAAAGCCCTTAGGGGACAAGGCACGCAGCTAACTAACCTAAAGGGTTAGGCGAGCAGCACGAAAGGGTCAAGCATTCTGGCTTCCAGCCAAGGCCATAGCACCATCCTTCGCCTTACATCGGGTTATTCGAGCTCATATCTTCTTCTCGTTCTTGGCCGCCTGCAATGCTTGGTCCCGCTTTCTCCGACTATCGTCTTCTCGCCTTTCCTACCCCTTTGTTTCTTCTAGCCTTCGCCTCTCCACCTCTCTCTCTCTCTCTCTCTCTCTCTCTCTCTCCTTCCCCCTCTATCTCTATCTCCCTCTCTTACCCTTTCGTGCATGACCGGTTTGTCTCATTCATCGGTTTTATCTCCGTCTCTCTTTCGATCCATCTCTATCTCTCCCCCTCCCCTTCAACCCTCTCCATCTTACTCCCGCACTCTGCCTCTAGCACACTAAGTGTTAAATGAACCTTGTCACTCTTTGGGGTGCTGGCGTTCCGAAACTCTCTCGCAGCGCGGAATGTATACATATCCTTGTGCGCAGGATGGCTGTGTGCATGTGTGCATGTGTGTGTATGTGCTGGAACTATCGATTTCTGGTCGATTACGGGTATTGGTTTCGCAAGATTCCTTCGCTGGCTTTAGTGTACATATCCTTCTGCGAGGTCTTTCCGTACCTATTCATGTTGAATATCCTGTGTCACATACAAATTGGATTGTTATTTTTGTTCGCAGCCGTATAGGCGTGTAGTAGTCGTTTGTTTGCGGTATTCATTGCATACCGTAGCTTTGCAATACTTTATCAGATTAAGGGACAATTTATGTATGATAACAGCAATTCTACATTGACAATCAGGCAATAAGAATCCATTGCGAATCAGAGGCTGCAAATTATAGAAGCGCATTCATATCTTATACATCGATGACGAATCAGCTGACAAAACGATCATGTTAGTCTGTTATAGGAGTGCAGTTTCAATTTTGTACACACCACTACGGGTATTATACACCTTTCCATTCACATCCAACATCAGGATTCCGGGCAATATCGCCACCGAGTCATAAATACAACTGCTGCTTGTTCGGTCAAGGAACAGCTGTAACAGCTCTAGCCAGGTCTCGATATACAATGGTATAGCATTCACGTGTTTCGGGAAGGTCCAGTCCTACTCCGAGCTATACCCTCCTCGAAATACAGTAATTTTACTAGCAGCGCACACAAGCATAGCGCGCGGCTCGGCATCATAGTGTATAGAGCCGCATCTGGGGCTTCATGGACTTGTCGGCAAGCCACTAACGAGCGGCGATAAGTATAAGGTTAAGGGCACGTAAAACACGAGTCAAGTTCGGCGCTTAGCGTAAACTCCGGCCGTGTCGGGCAAAAGTCCAGAGACGGCGAGTGCTGCAGCTTCGCCGCTGTCTTCGTTGTCGTCGTCGTCGTCGTCGTCGTCGTCTTTCTCCTACCACCGCTGCATCTATATACCCTCGCCCGAAGTCGTTGAGAGCTGCCGCGCGTGTTGTGACCGCTTGTTCGATATCGACCATCGAAATTTGGACGACCGCATTCTGCTACACCTCTATCCTATATACGGGAACTATAACGACAGTTTTGCCTCGCCTCGTAATCGACGACACGAACGTCACGAGATTTTTCAACGATTCGCTCTCTACGCAAAAAGAGACTCTTACGTGTAGATATGAGTGCATCGTGAGTGCGCGGTCGCTTGCAAATGTTGTGCTCAGCCTGAGAGGATTTGAGGAAAACGATTGGATGATCGGAAAATTGTGACATTGAATACTGGTGTTGTGCAGCTGCATTTGCAACCAACACTTTTCAGGGCAAATAAATAATCGGCCAGAAGAAGACAATAAATTTATGTTTGCATGCGTGACATTTTTATTTTTGATAATTTGCAAGCATATAATTAATTATACTAAAATGATGAAAATTAATTTAAATTTCAATTGTAAAATTGAACTAAGTCATTCTCAATAAACTTACACAAATCTGAAACGCACTATAAAACTTATCAAGTGTGATGAACAAGATGGAAAAGAAACTTGGGCCACTTTTAATTGACTCTAAACTTTTCGTTTTCAATTTTTATTTTCTATCTAATGAACGAATGCGATAATCACAATCAAGTATATATGTAGAATTTGACAAAGATAATTTCTATTACGTAACACATTAAATTATTGCAAACGCTTTCATAAAAAGGGAGGTAATATAATTTCGCTTTTAAAATTGCTACCAGCAATAACTGATGATAACTGCAAGTAAAACAAAATGTCGACACTAACTAGTATTTAAAGCAGCATTTAGAATAAAATTAAATAAAAAGCGTATGTAAATGCCCAAGTTACATAATATATAATACACGAAAGTCTAATTTCAACGTCTGTGCATCTCAAAGAGATATATTCAGTCTCTGTTCTCTTTTTTTGAATAAACGCCAGGATCATAGGAATAGACAGGCTCGTTTTTCACTAGGGATTTTTGGCACTCGCTACTCCCTGATCTATGGGGGCTCGTTGGCCTTATACACGCGCAAATAGAGAGTGAGAGAGAGAGAGAGAGAGAGAGAGAGAGAGAGAGAGAGAGAGAGAGGACCAAAGGGCGCCAAGGCACTTAAGGACATGTAGAAAGAATTTCGCCCTCGAGCTCCCGTGTCTGCATCCTCCTCCACCCTATGCGCGGATTTTTACCTTGTTTTCTCTAGCTCCCTCCTCGAAACCGCTATATTTTTCATCGGCGGCCACCACATCTCTCAGCTATGATCTTTGCCCGCTGCAATTTCTCTCCCTTCGCCTAGACGCCTACTCTCTTTCTCGCCCGTCTGTCTATCGGGCGCCGCTTTTTCCCGCTTTACACGTGTTCCCATCTTCGCTGCTCTTGTTTTCTCCGCGTCTCTTGCTCTGCACCGGGATTCTTACTGTACATATACGCGCTTTTTTCTCTCTCTTCATCTCCCTCTCCCTTTCCTCTCGGCTGTTGAGCGCGCGACGCGGCAGTTTCTCCCCTGCACACGCACACAGTCGAGAGAGAGAGAGAGGCACTGCTGGCGCAAGCTCTCCTTTATTGCTACTTGAATTGCGATTTCGTCACGGGCCCTTGACTTGGTCGAGTGCGCGTAGCCGCACGTACCTATATATATATGTGTTTGTGTGTGTGCGCGCGCGTGTAGAAGAACATAATGGAAAAAAACTTTTACAAGGGGTTCGGCTCCGAACGAAAATTGAGGATTTCGAGTGTTTTCTCATCGTCGGTATATATATCTCGCGCATCGTTTGCTGCATATGTGCCAGAGAGGAGATTCGCTCTCTCAGTGCGCGCGCGCGAGATGAATTGACGAAATTTTCATTGACTCGAGCTTTTCTCCATTCATCGCCTGTCGTGTTGTGTGTGATTTACATCACAATGCTGCTTACATGCTGACCAGGAATGGCAATCAGATTTCTATGAATGAAATTATAAAACAATCAATAATATAGAATAGACTTTGATGTAATTCTGCGTCAAATATATTATACATATATTATACTTTTCTAGAATAAATATATTATTAATTCGTTTTTCAATCGTTGAAAAATGCATTTAATGCATGCATTAAGGAATAAAAAAAGTGAGATCATTTGTCCATTAACACATCAAGAGCGCAGCTCCATGAAAATGCTTTTCTTATAAAAAATAAAGTGATATTTAATTATAGTCAAACCAGAAAAAACTTACTTGTCTCGATTTAAATGTAGCTTAATATACTCTATTCGACTTCCTCTCACTAAATGATTTATAATCATATCCTGGGAGCTAATCATTTATCCGCAATTTGATATACACTGCTATTCTACTGTATAATAGGTATATAATACCGCATATAAATTACGAAGCTTCCTCATTTTTGAAGAATAAAAGAAATCTTAAAATTTTGATAAAAAAGTACTGACTTAATATTTGTCTTTACTATTGAGTTATATGTCATTAATATACATAAGAAATTTACATAATTTTATTCTCAATTTAACGATGTTTTTGTAGAATATTTTACAAGATATTAAATCTAGTAGAATTATTTATTTTTTATTTATACATAATTCCTTAATTAAAAAATTGTTCAGATTTATGTTTCAGACTATACATATATTCACATGTTCTAGAATACTTTTTATAATGAAAAACACTATATGAAAGCAGTTCTGTACTGTAGTTTTCTTTTGAAATTTTTCACCGGACGCAGTAGACACAAATTGTTTGTAAAATTTATAGACAAACTCAAATAGCATACAAATAGATAGCATTCGTACAGGTCAATCAATCATATTATACCAGCATCCGTGGAAGCCTATTCTGTGTGTAGTAAAATCATAAAGACACAAAAGGCCTCGATCCACTCGAAAGAGAAACCATTCGTCGAAGAATAGATAAAAACGGGGGGGGGGGAAGAAGAAAAAGTAAGAAGAGGAGCCTAAAGTCTAGTCAGTCTCGAAAGCCCGGGTTTTCTGGCCGTGCGCAGCGCGAAATCACATCCGTCATTCGGAGGGAGATCGACAAACGCATCTGCGCTACGGCGCGGTCAACCTTCTCCCGCACAATACACACACAAACACACAGACACACACACACACACACACAGATCTCTAGCGTCTACCTTCTTCTCTCGCTTCTCTCTTATATACCCACCCACACAGCGACGCTTCCTTTCTCAGCAGAAATAAGAAGGAGAGGAGGGAAATATACAAGTGAACCGTGTGTGCAGCGCGCAGCCTCGCGTCCTTTGGCCGCAGATCTCTCGCTTTTATTTTTCTGCTGCGCGCGAGCGCCAAAGGAGAATAAAAGAGAACCCAGCAAAGTCCCTTTTCTTCACAAGTGGGGATTACTCCGAGTACAATGATACGAGCTCGTTGTTGCGCCGCCGCCGCCATGAGACTGCAGCGAGTCGGAACCGAGAGAGAGAGAGAGAGAGAGAAGAGCAGCGAGAGCCAGCGGTACTCGATGTGGGCGGTCAGCAAACAAATTTATTCACCCCTTTAGCTAAACTATTAATAAACGAGCCGCGCGCGTTAACGCACGGCCAATGTATTGCCCCTGCCCCCGTACCTTTCCCATCCTCTGTCTTCTCTCTCTCTCTCTCTCTCTCTCTCTCTCTTTCTCTCCTGCTTGTTTCGAATCCCAGCTTCGTGTAAGTGTATGTGTGCGTCGTTGCGCGCGGCTAAAGGCTCAATGTCGTCGATTAATTCGAGTCAATGGGCGATGACCTCAACTTTCCTTTCGCGAGGCGTGTTCCTCCGCCAGATTATATATGATATCGTATTAGAGAGGGATATACGGGAACGAGGAGATCGGATACACGGAGACACGGAGAACGAGAGAGAATGAATAATGCTGGAAATAAAGGACTATAAAGGCAAATAAAGTTAAGCAACTTATATATGTTGGGCTTTTTAATTACTTTTGCGGACGTGTTGATGTACTCGGCATTCGACATGCGAACAGTGTAACGAAACCAGCCAAATTACAGCTATAAAAGTTTCTTTCATTTTTTTTTCTTTCTTATTTTTTATTTTTTTTATTTTAACGTTATTCACGTACTATATGTACTGACATTTTTATATGTACGTACTCGCTAGTGTGTAATTATGTAAGTATTGAAATTATTTTCTGTTTGAAAAAACTTGTATTTTAAATTTGTGGAATAGATTGAATTATATTTACAATTAGAATTTAATTTAGGTATTTATAGAAAGCCGAATCAATAGTGCTACACAAATGTATTGTTTATGCTCGTGGATAATAAATCACATAATACCAAACAGAGGCAACCCAAAATTCCTAATTATTAAATACATTTTTTAGTTATTCCTGATTCTTATCAGTATAAAACTTGAAAGGAGTTCTGAGATTCACGAATATTTTTCTTAAAGCATAATTTACAGTAATACTTTCAAAATCTCTAGAATTGCATAAATATTCATAACGCTAAAATGTATAATTAATTGTACAAATTATTTAAAATTCATCTTCAGTAGCAAGTTATAAAAGAAAGACATGCAGTATACAGAATGAGTAAGAAAAGAGACGAGCTAAAAATAAAGAAGCACAAACAGAAGCATTATGACGAATAATATAAAATGATGGAGAGAAAAAAAAGAGTCATGGCACAGGATGAGGCTGTTGATTCGCGTCAATATTTTCTGATACCTATCAGTATTAGCTATTAAGAAGATGGGTCTAAATTTTCTCGACCCAAAGTAGGCAAGATGATGAATGATCTGGTAACTGATTCCTTGATCAGCATAATTAAACCTGTGAATAGATTTCTTAAGAAATAAGAGTTGGAGATCACATGGTAGTCACTATGATTATGAGGTTATAAATTTTCAAATTTATTTAGAAATAATTCGATTTTTATAAACTCTATGGTTTCAATCATATTAAGAATATGTCAAAAATTGTTTTCATTAAATAATGGAAAAATTTATATAATTTCTTAAAAATGAAGATTTGTGTATTGCTGAAATTTTCAGTAAGTTTTTATTCTTGAAAATTATCTTCTTATTTAATTTAATTAAATAAACTGTAAACAATTTTATTTTGCTGGCCATTATTTATAGCCAGCTGAACATAAGTAACCAAATCCAATGTATTAGGATATTTGAATATAAATTAAAGAGTATAGGTGAATTAAATATTAAAATATTAAAATTCTTACTTATAATCATACTTATTATAATAAATAATTGCAGCACATTTTTGTTTTTATAAATTTGAGAATTAAATTGAATTTTTATACTCAAAATCCAATAATTGAAGCAATCTTCAAATGTAGATAACATTTGATACACAACAATGAATGCTTTGTGCAATATCCATGTCTAATGTAGTGATTCAGAAATAATTTTTTTTCTATAGTTATTTCAAATTCTTTCTGCTAATAATTTTAACTTTGTAATAGCTTCATTTTACATTTCAATTTTTCTTTATATGACATTTAACTTTCCTCCAAAATGAAAACAGCACTGAACGAAAGAACAATAATCTTTTTAGTCCTCAACTGTATTTGAAACGAATTATGGACAATGCACATAATGTACGCAAAAAATCACATAAAATGAAACATATTATACATATATTATATTAATTTAAAATGCAATGTTACAAAGTTTTGAAATTTCATTTCAAGAATAAAACATGAACTGTAAACGATTGCTTCGCAATATAAAAACAATTGCCGTATAATTTAATTAAAATGCAAATTGTAAGTTAAAAGGTTTCCCTCATTATCACGGTAATAGTTCGGATATAAAACACTGGCATACAAAATAATTTGTTTCGTAATAGAAGTTAATTCCAAAGTGAAGTTAATTCACCAAAAAAAGAATTTATATACGAGAAGGGAATGGGATGAGTTTCCGAGAAACGGCAGGAAAAAATGCTAGAAAATTAGTGTATAGCGGGTCTCTTGGGGTAAGAGATGCGGTGAATTAAAAATAATTCGTCGGGTTCGGCAGTCGGGTACCTATACGCTATCATTTCCAGAGGAACAAGACGTTATTGATTTATCGATATTAATTGCCGTCGTCGCGGCGTGTAGGTAGTTTCACGTCTAGATGAGATCACAGGCGCGGCAGCCGTGTATTATTTCCTGGGCGAACGTGTCGGTGGCTTGGCGTGGTGGCGGCGGCAGCGGCGGCGGACGAGATCGATGAAGCGTAGGCTGATCCTTCGCACTCAACGGGACTTGCTTTTTGTTTTACTTTGTCAAAAGCGTTAGAGCCGCCAATTTGAGCATTCGTCTCCACTCTCCTGAAATCGAGAAGATTTTGATTGCTTATATATATAGCTACTCATTCCCTATTACTGATGAGCAACAAAATAAAGTTACGACCTCAAATACTGTAAAGTAGATAGGGATACCTATAAATGAGTATATTCAAGAAATAATATATTTATTTTTATGATTAATCAAAGACCAAACATATGCTAAACAATAACTACAGTACCCATGTAATTTTATTTGTCAGAGTTTTTGTGCTTGAGAAAACGAAAGCGTTGAGAGCTTACAGGTATATTTTTTCTTGAAAATATTCGTACGTATGTTTTCTATTATCAGTGATTTATTTAATATATATATCTATAATTATTAATTTTTGAAAAGAGATTTACTCGTTCGTTTAGAAAGTTTTATTAAATCTACGTTATCGGTAATACATGATATAATTAATATAGTCAAATTAATACTTTTACATGCAGATGAAGCATACGTTTCTTTTATAATACTCTCTTTCCATCAGTTACATAAACCCTTATTGAACACTTATCACGTCGAAGAAAGAAATTTTAGATGTTTCTTCGCCACTCATTCTTTTCACAGTGCATCATTGAATTTGGGGGGGGGGGGGGTAAACTAAAAAAAAGTTTTTTCATTAGATTTCCTACATTTTCATTTAAAATTATACTAAATAGCAGATTCGAACTGCGACACATGTTAAAAAAAACATAAAGATTAAATGAATTTTTTTTATTTACTTTCGGAATCATTAAAAAGTACATAAATTGACTTACATATTTAGTTATTTTATATTTATTATTTTAAGGTTTACATATAGCTGTATTTTGCTATTTTATTTATTTTATGTATTTTATTTATTTTGTTTATTATTATTTATTTATGTTTAGTAACATAACTAAATGTTACCGAAATTGCACGTCGTGTGCCTCTATATATGTGGATTTCGCACTACTTAAATCCTTTATTATTCTTCAGGGTTCCTGATATATATCCAGATACAGTAACTAAGTATTTTTTTCTAGTATTTTATACTATACATATATATGCATGTATATTCTGTATATACTATATCTAGGTATACTAACTAATATTTTTACTCCATCAGTATTCATTGCATTCTAAATAGTCTTTGCGAAAGTGTACGCAGTGACTATTGTCTAAAGATAATAAATTTATTAATAAAATCTTGAGAAAACATATACCGCATTTTTTATTTCTGTATTATATTTAAAATATAGATTTTTCTCCTTAACATTTAGCCAATATGGAATCTGTATTGCTATAATATTTTAAATAAATTTCGTAGCAGTATTGTTAAATATTGAATTTAAAGAAAACTAACTAAAATAGGTTTTGTATGTATGTACAGGGCCCCTAATAAGAGTACAATGTTAATTTAAGATTTACCAGAGAAATATCGCAATTTCAAAATAATAATAGTGTATTAAGCACCATTTTTGAGCAGCTTTAATTGGAGTATTTAACGAATGAAATTCAAAACAAGGTCGACTGCATATATACTTATCTTACTATGGCCTTTAAGAGGATGCCGGAGTCGCCTGTTTTACCGATATTAGGTTTTTCAAACTTTTCTCTTTAACAAATTAACCAATTCACTTGAAACTTTTAGAGATGATAGAATGATCATAAATAGAACGCGCTCAGCCCAGAAATTTCCGAAAACTAAAATAATATAGAAGCTAGAGAATAAAATACCAAATTTTTACTGATTTCAATTCAATCCAAGAGATGGCATGATTCTGACTTTGCAATTACATTTCAAATTAAAAATATTATATTTACACAATTTATTGGTAATTTCAGGGCTGAGCGCGCTTCAATTATGATCATTCTATCATCTCCTAAAATTTCAAGTCAATTGGTTAATTTGTTAAAGAGAAAAGTTTGAAAAACCTTGTTTAAATGTTTAGTGACTCCGACGTCCCCTTAAATTACAAAATTTTAGTATGGGTAAAACCCATGTAAACTATATATCTAGAAATTGATCTTTATGATACAAGCGTATAAAAATGAGCATAGAAAGTTTGATCAGAAGTAAAATGATATCAACAATACATATACAGAAAAACATACTCATTTTCATTACCAAATATGTAACGTAATCCATGTCACTCAAAGCACACGCAAGAATCGTAACGGTTGGAATTGTGAAAAAACACAAGAAAGAGGAAACAGCTAAGCCGAGGTCAATAAAAAGAAAGAAATTGTACATATATATATATAAATAAGTTCTAATAGTATCATCATTAGCTTGTTTTTATTATTTAGTAGCCTCATTAGCATTAACTATAATAAAGAAATAATAATTGTGATATATTAAGGCGATAATTGTAAACAATTCCTAAATATTTATAACCTTCTAAGAGATGACCAGTCTTCCGGATCACTGATTTAGCTAAATCTTTGGGATACGTTTTTTGATACCAAATTATGAAAAAATCCAATACAGTTAACCCTAATTCTCAATTTTATCAAAGTTATGAGCCACTATAACATTATTTTTAGAAAATTGAATAAAATTCCATGTGTATTTAAATAGCACGTGTTCAGAAAAAATAAATAAAATAATCTATGGCAGTAGGAAAGAAATGGACATATAGATAATTACCTCTAGTATATAATCCAAGTCACGAATGGTCTGCTTCATTAAAATCTATGTTGTAAATATAAGACGTTAGATTTCAAAATGATATACGTGTAAAGGTAAGATAAATAAAAATATATAATGTATTATGGATAAGGAGACTAAGTATTTACCGCAAGGTGCCTACTTATATAGTTCCTATAAAGTAAAATTTAAGCACCTAATTTAATGATTATTATTAAAAAAAAAAAAAAAAATTATTATTAGAAGTCATTTATTGAAATATCATTGTTATCAAGAAATTTTAAAATACTGGTATTGCTATAATATTTTCTACATTTCTTATGGCACTCGGCGTACATTAAAAAAAAATAATAACTTGAAAGTGTACAGTTGTAAACGGACGTATAATGACATATTACATACTGGCCATTTGATTTATTATATAAAAGACGCACTTATTAAATTAAAATGTAAAGGTATTGCATGTGTATCACATTCATATACAAGTTACGCAAAGTAAAATACATGTTCAAAATTAAAAAAACTTTTTAAAGAGCTTAAATAGAAATTCACCATTTTCGATATTTTGATTTACTTGATTGATCGACATTTTCGTGAAAATTAACTGTAATGTCTGTAATATACCAACGAATACAAGGCACACACCGAAAACACATATTAAACTATTACGAATTTAATAACACAGTCACAAGTATTGAAGTCATATCGAATTGTTAAGAATTCTCTCTATTAATTCTATCCCTCAAAAATCAATGAAATGTCAGTCTTCTTCATGAGTATACTTGTTTGTCAGACGATCAAATTATCTTCCATTCTGCTGACTTCTTTCCAACTCCATTTGTTTAAGGGAATGTCGTACATGTCCTATGTCTATCTCTAAATTTTCTATTTTATCCTTCACTTTTCTCAGTTGCACGTAGATCGCGTTTCGAAAAACCGGCTCAAATTCCATTCTCATCTCGTACAATTTCTCAATAACAATGTTGGGAAACACTCCCTCCCACGTTAATATCATCTTGTCAAGTTTCTCGAAGCGATTCATGTTGCGATTTGAGTAAAAAACGTAGCGACAAATCGCAACGAGATTTTTCCCGAATATCGTCGCATAAGGTACACGGATATTCTTTGCTATACAGTCGATGAGGTACAACATGGTTAGATGAGAATAATCCGGCACCAAGTATAAATGCTGTTCGATGGTCTCTACGATGACGGTGGCATATCCCATGTGGTTCTCGGCGATTCTCGCTAAATTTTTTATAGAGGCACTCTTCGGTTTCAGACAACCCTCCAGATGACTTTTGTACATTTCAGCAATGCTCGCTTCAGGTTGCGAAACCATGGTCGGTGACGCACTGCGTACTTATTAATTGCTCTTGGCGCTAATTGAATTAACTGATTCTACACTTTTTGCGTATATACTTCTCTGTTTCATGCTAGTGCAAGCAGCGTCACGTTTGATATACGTGTAATCGTGTCTATAAAGGACTTTCGTTTAAAATAAACGCTTTTGTATCTTTGAGCGTCAGTCACGTACAACCTCTAGTAATCCGATAGAAATATTGCTCACTGTGTATCCATTCCTACAGAATATATTTCTTGGAATTTTAGATCGTTAATCGTAAGCACGGCTATTATTTCACCGAATTAAACTTGTCTACTCATAATATATAATCGCGAAATATTATTTAATTAAGGTGTAATTATATAAGATAACGCGATATGATAATTATATGCCAAAATTATAATAATTATAAGTTTCATATAATTTACTATAAAGTGCGAGTTTATATTCATGTTTATAATAATCGATTTAAACGATTTAAATAATTGTAAATCTTTTGTAGAGTACTTTTCGGATTTTTTAAATTAAGTAGCCCTTATACTCTAATAAACAGCTTCAATCAATCCGTATTGCGTTGTTTATCTTAGACTTTTATAGTATTATATTTATAATTTAGTACATTAATTAAAAATTGATAAATTGATAAATTATCAAGAATATATACGGAACTATACATGATTGAATTATATTTTATTATCAGCGTATAATGTATATTTGTATTTATAATATTTTTATCCGAATTTTAGTTAAAGTATTTATAAATTTTCAATAGCAGTTTATAAGCATACTTAAGCCATCATGCTACTGAAGTTTTGATACGACTCTTTAAAATTTTAAGTCGTTGCATAAGAATGAATGTTAAAAAATTGAATAGTCATAAAGTAAAAATATAAAGATAGAAAGCGTTGAAATGTATATGGTAGGCGAGGTGGGATGTAAAATCATCAAACTTAATATCGCGAACCTTAAACTGCATGCCCAAAATCACTAAATATCGGAATTCAGAATGCGGCAATACCTTTCGATGCAGCTCATACATTTTCAAAAATATCCGCAATTGAATATTCATTCAAAGTCCTGACCGAAAAAAAAATACAAAATTCAGAATGACTCGGAGAGCGCATGAAGGAGTTGGATGAGAGAGAGGGAGGGCGCAAAATAAAAAAAACTAAAGTCTCTCGTTGCAGCTCCGGCTTTATAGATACATATATAGGATAGAGGCAGAGAGAGAGAGAGAGAGAGAGAGAGAGAACGAATAAACGGGGATGGCGTGCACGCGGGCAGGCAGACAGAGGCAGACAGGCACGGGGGTGTCGGAGCCGCCGGCGCAGCGGCCGCTGGTATATGCAGCCGGCTCGGGAGGAGAGCGGCCGAGAACCCGAGGTAGGACGGAACGAGCCGAGGTATCCCGAGGCGGCGCGTGGCGCCGAGTGAGAATCTCGGCTCCGGCAGTCGCGAGTCGGCCGCCGCGTTGTATGTTTGTCGGGGGACCGTGTGTCGCGCGATTACACTGCGCCCCGGGTTTGTTTTCCATTTTCCCATCTCGGAGCTGCATCAACGTGACATATCGATGCTTTCTCATATTGTACACGATTACACCTTAAACTGCGTCGGAACTTGAGGATACGAGCCGATTTCGATTTGACTCTCGCGGATATTTGAATACTTGATAATTGCCGCGCGAGGAGAGTGCCGGATTCTTTCGAATTATAAAGAGTGCGCGCACTGTGCAGTGTGACGGAGTTGTGAATTTTTCTCTAAAAGTGATTTTCAGTTTTAAACGAATAATAAATATTACGGCAAAGGTAGCGTGTCCGCAAAGTACGTCTTGGTCGAGTCTGTCCCGAGAATCGTGGAAGCGCAGAGGGAGCCCGACGACTTTTGACACTATAGTGACGGAACGCGAGGGCGGAGAGAGTTTGGTGTTATCGGCGTCGGTATGGCGACAGTGGACTGCGTGATGTCACGCGGCGCCGGCCGACTGCAACAATTGCGCCGCTCGCGATAATCGCCACGCTCCTCGTCGCTTTCATCCCGGTTGCATCGAGAGGCGATTTTCGGCTTGAAGGCTGCTTTGCTCCGCGGTAGGCCCGCGTAGAGATCCACTGTGCACTGCCATCGGCCACTGCCTCTTGCTCACCTCCTGCCATCATCATCGAGTCAATGTGTGTGTGTGTGTTGCAACTGATAGTGCGATAAATGCGTGTTGTTAGCGGTGATAAGGAAAAACGGTTATCTCACAGTGTTAACTTAGGATAATGTCTGCGAAAATGACGTGCCGCCGCCACTCGGAGTTCGCGCTTCTCCTGCTCATCGTACTACTCGCGTCTGTCGTTAAAGGTAAGCCCTGCCGCCAGCCTTTCTTACCTTTTTTTTGCCTGAAATTCGCTCTTATCGAATTGAGCAGGTGTTATACTCATGCTGTCGTTTGAAAGTTAAACGTAGTACAAGCGAAATGTAGAGATTACTGATAGAGTCAATTGGTCATTGTAAACATCTACTTTTTACACATGATCTATTCTCATTTTAAATTGTGAAAAGCAACAGTATATAATTGATTGTAGAATATAGAAAGAGATGACAAGATTCTATATAAAGTAATAATCGTCGTTAAAAGACTTGAAAACTTAATTCGAGTGAGCAAAAAGTACGCATTTATAATTTTACGATGCGAACGTAAACTTATAACGACCTCCATCGCTTAAAAGAAAAAGAGTCAGAAAATGTAACATGGAAGTTTTTTTAATATTTAATCAAACGTTCACTTTCAAACATGGAATAAAAATCATTTGACGCAAAGTTAAAAAATCATCCTCAATTATCTCAAATGGGAAAGTATTATTAGTATCGGGTAGATTTAAATGCCGGGTGAACCGCGCGCAGTGTAAAAATTGCTCCGCGCTTTTAAAAGCCAATTTTAAAGGGGGCGATAACAAACGTTCCCATAAAGCAGCGCAGAGTGCATAATGTCCTATATGAATTTCATACGTAAACACGATGACAATGTCGCGCTCGGGTCGCGCGCGGCTCGTATTTATGGCGTCGCGTGTAAAATCACGCGGCAACGAGACAGAGCGACCGAGCGAGCAAGCGAGTGTATATAGATTCCGCGAATTTTCATCGTTCGCCTATAATACATCGAGATGGTCACGAGCGCCCGAGCGACGGACCGAGGGGACGACGGCTGGAACACTCGTTCCACTCGCTCGCTCAGTTGCTGCGAGCAGCGCTCTATTATATGATCGCGAGAGCTTGTGTTCCGTGAGAAATTTCCTGGAAGAGGCACGCGGCGGCGGAGGTGTTCGCCAGCCGCGCGCGGTTCTCTCTCTCTCTCTCTCTCTCTCTCTCGTGCTCGCCTTCGTCCGACGGTCTCTCTGCTATGCAGTGCCGCGAGCGCGAAAAGGACGTGGACCGTGCGCCATAGAGAAAGAAGGAAAGAGAGAGAGAGAGAGAGAGAAGAGTGAAAATTGTTTTCCCGGAGTTTGGCGCGTTGCTCTCTTTCAGCTGCACTTTCTCTCTTTGTCTATAGCTGTCAGGTCGCGGTTGAAAGGAGCCAGGAAAATGGGATGGGAAAAAGGGCCTTGGAGATGTTAATTTTACACTGCGCTCGAGTTTATTCGATTATTCGCCGCGGCAGTCAAACTTTTCTCTCTCTCTCTCTCTCGCTCTCTCTCTATCTCTCTATCTCCTCCTGCACCATCCAAGACATCGACGATCGACTTTGAGCGCAAAATTCTAGACAAACGATAGAGTTTCAAACTTATTTTCTCTCTCTATTTCTCTCCTCTAACTTGGCGAGAGAGGGCTTTTAAATTTATCTTGGGTCATAATACAGTGAACCCATTTCCGTTAAAACTAAGTGCTACCCTGTACTTAAGCGTTTTACTTGCGCCTCGTTAGTAGTTGTTATTGCTATAGGATAGCTTGGCTGAGCTTTTATCTAACTATGGTCTAATCGAAATTTAAAAACATTATACTTGTGTATACGATCCGTCGTGCTTGTGCAGCTTAAACAATGCTAAAGTCGAGTTAAAATGCAATCCCGAATTTAAAAATAATGATTGAAACTAACATATACATTTTTAAAAATAATAGTGTTAATTTCTTAATCTTGTAACAGTAGATACTTAGTGCTAATGTTCCATATAGAAAGGCTCGCGAGTAAAAGGTGAATTAATAATTTTAAAAGCTATAAAATCAATTTAAAGGCTGCACTTGGCGCGCGCGCTACAGAGGAAAGTGTCAAACAGACGATTGAAGAAATTTTTAATCCGCCGGAAGAGTCGAATAAAGTACGAAGCAGCAGCGACGGCAAAGTAAAGTCTCGCGCGCGCGCGCTTGCGTTTAATTACTTAAAAAGGTCTTTTAAAGTTTTCGTTGCCCATTCCTCTCCATATATCGAGTTAATTTCTTTCATTGTGGAAAAGTCGAGTAGAAAAGGAGGTAGGTAGAAGTATATAAAAACGAGGATAGCCTCTCCTCTCCGGAAAGGAAGGATCAGAGAAATGGAGGCGAGCGCAAAGAGATTAAGAGATTGCTTTCGGAGTTTCGAGATCCGCGGAGAGCAGAGAGAAAGAGGGAGAAAGACGGAGCGCAACGATCGAAACGTCGCGGTAGATTAGCGTCGTTCAGCTTTGAGTTCATCTAAAATTTATACGGGGTAGAGAGAGAGAGAGAGAGAGAGAGAGAGAGAGAGAGGAGGCTCGATCGGCGAAAGCGAGAGAGAGGAAGTAGTAGCCGGGGTTCAAGTTTGGAGCTGCTGCTGGTGGTGCTTGCACGTCGAACCTTTCCTCCTTAACTCAGTCTGATTTAAGGCCGTGCTTTGCGTGTTTACCGAACTTTCCCGTTTCTTAAAATACGCGCCTGTCAAATCTAGTCGGGGTCTATTTTAATTAACGGAAAACCCCCTCGACTAATTATCAAGTTTCGCGGCGAATTTACCGTTTCTCTGCGCAATATTTTCGCTCGCTAAATTAACAGCCGTCAGTCATCTTGTTGTAAATGTTCTACTAACTGATTTTCATCGACTGAATATAATTGAAATCGCTAATTTCAAGTTTCAATTTGATTAATTTTATGAAAACATATAAGACTGGCGAACGTAACAAATTTTCCTTACGTTTGAAGACACAAGCTTTAAGCTCGCTAGAAAATTGCGTTTTTACAACTTTATGTTTGATTTTTGAGACTTTACGTTGTACACGTCAAGCTAAAGAAACACTTTCCATATGCTCGTGACATCATTTATATACTGTTACAGAATTACTTTGAAAGCCTGTTTGACGAAAAACTTCTTAATAGTATTATAACGTTTTAAAAACTAAACTAAGCTCTTCTGTCTTTATATATAAGTATAGCACATTACTATTTAATCCAGCGTAGATAGTTTAGTTTTAGACCACATATGGTCTAGAAAAAGAATAAATGTCGAGCATATATATTTATAACTTAGGCGGCCTACATTCTAAGAAATTAAGCAGAGTTTATATATACATATATGTATTTTATATTTTTATCGCGATCATAGGGATAAAAACTCAAGTGTTGACACCAAATGGTAAAAGTATGCTACAGCTATTATCTCTATTTGTGCGAAACTGCAATGCTAAAGATAGCGTATATAAGCAACTCTCGGAATAAGTACACTGCACTCGTACACACAATAGTTGTTCAAGTATAAGAAGCCGCGAACCTCCATAATTTCCACATAACTTATCTCTCCTCATCCGTGGGCGATGCGCGCAAGGGAGGGGCTAATTTTAAAACAAGAGGACGCTAAACTCGGTTAAAATTAGCAATCGGTCGCGTGAATAACAATGAGCGCAGCTCCAGCAGGTAATAATAATAACAAAGAGCGCGCAAAGTTGTCGTCGTCCGCGCGCGCAGTAAAAATAAAGTCTCGATCGATAGCATCCACTCGTCGAAAGGTCGATCGTCGTCGTCGTCGTCGTCTCTACCACATACACATACACACACACACACACACACACACATTCATGCAGCGAATGCATACATCCATCAAAGGCTGGAAGTTTATTTTCCGTTCCGTCTGCACGGCGTTTATAATAGACAGACACGTACGCGGCCTATAGGAAGCTTAACGCGTTAAAAATGTCGCTCTGTACTGCTGCCGGTATTATGGTGTTCGAGCCTCGAACTAATGCCCACGACATGGGCTGCACTGCTCGTATACGGGGAGGTAAAGCTTCTCTCTCCCTCTCTCTCTTTCTCTCTTTCTATCCCACACCACCATTGCAGACGTGGTCGTACACTCTAGGAATTATTAATTGAAATCTATAGCGCGCCACTGACTGTACTTGTGTGTGTGCGCGTCCGCTGCTGTATATAACTTTCTCTCTTTCTTTCTCTCTCGCTCTCTCCGTTTCTGTCTCTCACTCACTTTGGCTCTAAAGATAGACTCTTTGCCTCGAATGCGCGGTGACGGCGAACAGACGCGGTTCTGTCTCTGTGTATGTGTATGTGTGTGTGTATGTGAGTGCGTTCGGTGCTCACTTGCTCGCCTCGCGGCGGACGATCATTTGCGGAAAAAGACAACGCCCCGCTCCTGCATAATCGATAATTCCGTGTCTCTGCATTACACGTAATACACTTATTGTTTTTTCTCCTCCTTTATGAGCTGCGGCGCAGCCCCGCATCCTATCCTTCGTTTATTATTCCATTCCCTCCGATTCTCCCCCATGTCTACTTCTCTCTCTCTCTGTGCTCTGTGTCTCTGTCCGTAATTTCCTTTTTTGCCAGAGCATGAAATCGCAATCGCGCCGCTACTTCCTATCGAGAGATATTAGAATTATTATATTGGTGCGTTAAAATGAGATTGAAATCGGAAAAAATCGTAATTTTGTGAAAATGATAAGTTATTTCGCGTATGACGATCTGGCGTGTCACTGAACCTGTAAATGAAGCTAAATGAATAAACTGAACATTCTGAGAATAGCGTGGCTCATGAATACATTACTATTGCTTGTTGAATAGGAATTCTCTCGGGTATATTGGCGCGTCAAAAGCGACAGATGAACCGCGCGTATAACGTTAAACGCTACTAATGATCATTAACCAACTCCAACACATATCAAACATCTCACTTGTATTTAGACCACACAAACTAATATAAACTAATAAAAAGCCGGATGAAAATCTTAGAATATCATGTGCCGGTGTGCTAAATCTCAGGCAAAAGAAATAAAGCACTTTGAGCGTTGAAGCCCATCTGGCCAGCGTGATGACGTGCACCCATAAGCTTCACTCATCTCGTATATACATATGCAGCGTGCAATTTGGAAAAGTTTCGAGTTCAAGGCTCTAGCCTATCGTGTGCGGATTCCGCGAATAGCGTCGATCTTTCTCTCTTATATGCAGAGCGAGAGAGGAGGCGCGAGTGTAAGCGAGTATCGAGTAAACAAGCTCGTCCCCGCGCACCGCGGTATAAGTATATGAGCGGCGATGGCTGTAGCCGTGACGATCGTTTCAAAAAGTGGGTCTACCCATGCGAAGCAACAGCAACGGCAGACCGTCTCAGCCGCGATAACGGCATAATTTATTGGTGTTGAACAGTCGCTGCTGCTGCTGCTGCTGCTGTTGCTGCTTCTTCTTCTTGCTGTACGCTGATGCATCTCATCTCTGCCTTGTCACGGCGCTTATCGCGCAGAAAGAGAGAAGGAGAGAGTATGACTGATACTATTGCTGCTGCTGATGCTTCCGTGAAAAACGCGAGAGAGCTCTAATCAAATATCGTTAATTATTATTGACCCTATTATTGTTTCTCTTTGTTGTCGGTCAACGCAGTCGGGCACAAATGTGTGCAGCAACTCGTTAAGGCGATCTTAATTGATGTATGGGTTTAGTAGCGCGAAATTATTTTCGCACTGATTGACTCTCGGCTGCAACTGCCTCTCGCTGTTGTTCGCTCATTGTTCGCGAATTATATAAGAGATTTGTGGTCTGCGCGAAACAATATGTCTCTCTCTCGCGCCGTTGATGTATCAATTCACTGCTGCTACTCTCTTTTTTTCTCTTCCTCTCTCTCTCTCTCTCTCTCTCTCTGCATAATAAAAATAATCAAATTAGACAGCTGGATCGCAGGCGCGCACACGCTGATGATGCATATCGCGTCCCTTCGCAGCGCGAGTGAGTTACACTGCGCGCCGTGTGATTTAATTACGGTTTTCGCTGCTCAAATCATTGTAAATGAATGCGAACATTGTCGGAGTTGTATAGAGCCGCTGATTAAGCGCGCGATACAAAAGAGATGATATTTTTTTTTGCTGTCCGTCGCTCGCATTCAGCGGCCATCATTCACGCGCCCAACCGCGAACAAAAAGAGATACGTGTCTGGAGCCGCTGCGGGAATAATAGTTTCGCGTGCGATCCATAGACATTCTAAAAAATCTCTCACTCTCGCAGCCGATATCTTTTTGAGTCTGAACATCATTTATAAAAGGTCTGCACGGTTAAAGAGTCACGGTTCTTCGAAAATTCACAGATATAAAGCGAGTTGCTCTCGCTTCTGATGCGATGCAGCCCATAGTTTTTTGCACTCAGCGCTCGTGTAAACACAGTCTCTCAGCAGCTCGAAAAAGGTTTCGCTCCCGAGCCATCTTTCTTCTTTCTGTTCGGTAGTCTCTCTCTCTCTCTCTCTCTCTCTCTCTCTTAAAAATCTCTGGCCTCCCACGACGACGTACACACCAACCACTCGTACGCACAGATCCTCCTTTTTATAGTTTTCTCTCTCTCGGCGTTCGATAAACACACAAGCCCAGAAAAATTTCCGAGCCATCCGTTCGCCAACGTTGCGCCGCATGCCTGTAAACTTTTTAAAGTCCGCGCACGACGAAGCCGGCAACGCGGCGGCTCGTCGAAATTCGCAGCAGTTGGAAAACTACTTTGGAAAGATTTGGTCTTTGAGAGAGAGAGAGAGAGAGAGAGAGAGCACGAGAGAGTGAGGCGCGCGCGAGCTCGCGGCTGTCAATCCGCGCCAAGTGGGAATCGACACTTCCAATTTAAATATGTAAAGTATACCCGTATAGCTGCTTCCAACTGACACAAGATTTTTTTTCGCTCTCTCTCTCTCTCTCGCTCGAATCTTCGCACGCTCTGTATGTACTAGGCTCTATCAATTTAACTTGTTCGCTCTCTCTCTCTCTCTCTCTTTGCTCTCTATCTCAGTCTCGCTCTTATAGCTATAGGCTAGGCCTGCTTGACCTGTCGAACAGTCGATCGACTTATATATACGTTCTTTTTTTTTCACCGACGTGCGCCTGCCTATTCTATATATGTAACGCTCTCTGATATTAATAACTTGGCTGTGCATCGGAAATTAAATATCGTGGCTCGCGGTTGTTACGTATCAGAAACGACTTAAATATTTATGTCCAGTCATTAACTGCATAATCTATAAATAATAAATTCACGAATCTATTTTCAAAGTGAACTTTGTAAGGAATTCAACTAACTTTCGTGTCGCGGTGTAACAAAATAAATTTCCGAGAGTTGTATTTTTATGCATATTATGCGTATAGAAATATAACTACTGTTAATATACTGCTTGTTACTTTTTCTTCATTACTAGATTGCCTATAATTTTGAAATCACATAAGAACTCACGACAGCCGCTCGATTTATTATGCAATCCAAGCATACTAAAATTTGAATATTCTAAAAATACATTACATCCAGTATCGAATAATTTCCGTCTTTTTAAACTTGAAGCTTATTATTTATAGCCTACATATAAAATTCCGTAATTTATACGACTCTGGTTTAGTTACATCAAATCACATTTGACCACTGCATTCTTAAAAAATAACAGTCCAAGCTCGTCTAGTTTGACGCACGAAATAAAGTTCAATAAAAACAGCTGATCTAACCTATAAAATAATAATAGTCTGAAAGTTCCAAAGTATAACAGAGAGTGGCAGTAGCAGCAGTAGCAGCAGCAGCAGTGAGCCCTTCCGTAAATAGCATTCCGCAAAAGCTCGTCGAGCATATCGAGCGGTCCGAATTGCGCACGCACACACACATACACACACATGTAGAGACGAACACGCGGTAAGGGGGAAGAGAAAAGAGAAAAGAAGTACAGAGAGTCTTTGGCATTATTTACCTCGAGTCCCATTTCGCTGTGAGCCGCGGTGCTTAAGTAACCCGCTAAGTCGAGGTTAACAAGATCAACGCGAAAGAAAGCTGCGGCGGCTACACGTATAATAATAAGAGGAGAGAGAGAAAAAAAGGGGTTAGCGTCGGCAGCGAGCGCAGAGAGACTCTCTTTTGCTTATATATCTATTGGCCGCGCACATTAAGGTCTATAGAGTCTAGGCTTGGCGACGGGAGCTGCAGCAGCAGCGAGAACAGGACGCTCGGCGCCCCATCACTTTCTTTTCCCCTCTCTATCCCTCTCTCTCTCTCTCTACAAGAGCCGTAAAGTCTCTATATACGAGGTCTATATATACATAGAGAGGACCGTCGATGTAGGTACACGTGTGTGCACGTCAGTATGGGGATAGCGGAGATCGGCTCGCACGAATTGGCATTAATTAGCGAACAAACCAATTAAGTCTTCGGCTCGAAAAGCTTGGAACCTCGTAGTCGTCGTTGTCGTCGTAGTCGTTCTCGTTGCTGTTGCACTCTTGTCTTTTTCTACATCTCTCTTACTCTCCTATAGTACTCTCCTAAAGCGAGCGACGAAGAGAGAAAAATTTGTAGATCGGAGCTTAAGTTTGCCTCGGAGCGATTGGGAGGGATCCTTTGGAGCTGCTCTCTCGCGGCGGGACGACGAATGCGCGCGCTCTTGATTAAGTGCATCATCGCGCGGCTTTATCTGTTATACCGTCGCCGCCGCCGTCGCTCCAGTGCTGCATGCTAGAGAGAGAGAGAGAGAGGAGAAGCTTAACTAATGGTAATGACCGGCTATTAAATAAGTCACTGCTAGTTGACAATGTATATGTAGCGATTTCTATTTGCTCGACTGCAGCTCTGCTCTGCCGCTCTCTCAAGAGCTTTGGATATAAGAGTCGCGCAGTCTGCATCATGAGCATGTGACGAGTGCTATCCCACCCGATTCTCCTACCTTTATGGCCTTGCTCCTTGCAGGCCTACAGTCAGTGGGCATAGGAATTAATTATGCACGTTCAACCTCTATATGTGTGTGTTTTTTTACTGCTCCTATTGTCTTGCGCATTCCGTGAACGCGAGCGGCTTGCAAAATGAGTTTGTTACGCTCGGCATCGATTTAGATTAAATTTACAAAATAAATCCAGCCATCGTGTGCTGTTAAAAAAAAAATAAATGTATAGTCTCGAGGGACTTTTTGCAAATGCTGCCAAGCATGGAGTGCCTATTATATTTACTCTTGTCGATAACTGATAATAAAAGCGATTAGAGGTCTGCTTATGCTCTCTCGGCCGGCGAGCATCACGAAACTTGATACATCCGCTAATAATTTTTATCGAAGGCGACGAAAAACACTCGTAGTAAACGAGGTGTCGCTGTCATGCAGTCTCTTACAGTGGAACAACAGAGCAGCTGAGTCGCTGCGTCGTCTCGTGATCCTGTATATAGCGATGCAGCAGCATCAGCAGCAGCAACAGCAGCAACAGCAACTCCAGCCAGCGTCTGGATATTGTCGTTCTCCATCGGCCCGTTGACAGTCTGCCTCGTTACGAGATTCCGTGAATACTATCTTCCGTGCCTCTCCTCTTTCGTTTCCTTCCTCCCGTCGTCGCGACTTTAGCGAAAAAGTACGCGTAATTGAGAAAGCGAGTTTGCGAGGGGAAAACAAAAAAATAAAAAGTATACATCGGATCTATTCGTTTTGAATATATTTAGAAGCCTCTATGGGCGCTTATTATTTTTAATTACGCGTCAATTGGCGTTCGAGCTTTTTAGTATCAGCAGCAGCGGACGAGTGATTTATTCATTTTTATTTAAATGAAATTCTCCATATTTGGAGAATCCAATGTTCGGTGCTTAATGACCGTCATTAAAGTGTAACTTTTATTTTATTACACTACGGGGCCTTTGCGACGCGCGCGCACTCGATATTATATCCTTTGCATATTCATCGGCGCGTAATAAAGACCGCGTTAATGACTGTTCCCGCAAACTATTCATAAAAAATATATAATTTAAAGCATATAGCTATGCATATATATAGGCGTTACGACACGCGATGTAGATCAAACACAAAATATGTGCCAGGAATGAATTTTCCTTCTTCTCGTGCAGTATATTAGCCGCGCGCAATAATGATTAGCTGTAAACAGGACATTATGAATAGGAATAGATAAATATAAATAGGATTTTGAAATGGCAGAGATGTTTTTCATCGATATACTGGAAAGGAGCGCGGTGTAGCCGACGTCGCTTACATCACTTTTAGCTCGCGCATTACAACAAAGTCTGTCTGTGTATAGGTATATATACGTTTGATCTCGCGCGCGGCGAATGAGTCAGCTGTGTATAAAGGCCGGTGGAAAAAAGTGCCACCGCGAAAGAGGTTCGACAGGATATTTCTCGCGTGTACAGGCTCGATCGCGTAGGACGATTAGTTCTATTTTAAAGGACATTCCACGACGGCAAATAGGCTCGCTCGCACCAACCGCGACCGCCACCGCGGAGTACCGCGCTGCACTTTCTGCTCTGCGCACACAAGAAACAAAACTGCTGTATCTCTGTTTGATTTGTCCAGCTGAAAATCTCGGCACGAAGCCCAAGTACATAAATCCATGTTGGACAAGTCGGAGCTCTGCAGCCGCATAATAGATTTATCGCGCGCGCTCGCGAGACTCTGAAAAACGGAACTAAAGAAAGGGAATGGAAAAAGAGTACATCATCGGGTCTCTCTCTCTCTCTCTCTCTCTCTCTCTCTCTCTCTCGCTCCTGTTGCTGCTACGCATATCTACATACTTGCTGATGCAGGTCTATGTGTGTGTGCGATTTCATATGTTTAATACTATGATTAATGATGATATACATTCTTGCCTTTCTATTTATATTTATAAGGTAAAGATAGTGCTTTTAGAGAATAAAGTGATTGTAAATCGAAGAAATTTATATGAAGCCTTGTGCGAAAACAATTCACACATTATTAGTCGCAGTTCTAGAGCAACAAGTATCTTAAGTACGAATCTCTATAGTGTCTTTTTATTGCCTTGCTTTCGTAATTCCCTACAAATTTTGTGCAAAATATTAGTATTAGATTAGGAGAGAATATTAATAATCAGCGTTGCAGCCTGCGCGCATTCGTTATTTCGCATTGAAAAAGTGATTGTTTTCCGAGGGTGCATTAGAACGTTATTGCTGTGTGCGCACACCGAGAGTGAGAGAGAGAGAGAGAGAGAGAG